>JAPDSC010001643.1:142224-154856 GCA_026290005.1 Latrodectus geometricus
TATATATATATATATATATATATATATATATATATATATATATATATTAAACTAATTCCTTAATAGGTGACTTGTTTATTATTAAAAATACCCCAACTTAAAAGAACTTATAAATTTATATTTTTAATTTTAAATACACTTAAAATATAGTTCTATATAATTAATGTGAGATTTTTGTACTAAAATATATAAGCAATGCATTTTGGTTAAATATTAGTTTAAATTAATATACTTAAGATTAATAATTCAAATAGTATTAGCTTATTTTAAGAAAATTATAATTTTTTGCTTTAATAATGCACACAGAAATATTTCCACTTCATAGAACGAGTAATAGTATCTCCGTAATAAACATGTTACTAGAACAATCTGAAAAACAAATTGGCTCAAAATAGCTACTAATTCAAAAAAGATGAAAGAGTTCATAAATTTCCTTTCTGCAATTGGCAAGGAAAGAAAAAAAGTTTCAATCCAAATTCTTGTCAAATTGGAAAGAAAAATCAAGAAATGCAAAATTTAGAAATTGAATGCTTTGTTTGATATAAATTAAAAGAATTTTTGAAATAACGAAGGGAATGTGCTGAGTTAAAAATCTCAAATGCCTTCATAAACTTTCGATGCTTGAGGTAATAAGATTAAAGAGTTCATAAATAATGCCAAAAAAGAGCTCCAATAATCGAGTTCTGCGACAAAATTATTATTCGTTAACATTAATAGCGAAGGATTTTGATTTTATTCTTAGAGATGTTTGCAGAATTCTACTGAAATTAGATATAATTTTTTTCCCTTATAACAAATTATGTCAAGTCAAAATAATTTATGTTTTTGTGTTTAATTTATTAATCCGTATTTAATGATTGTTTTGTAATGAAAGTTACGAATTCCGAATTACGTATTTAAGAATGCTTAGTCATAAAACACTAATATAAGTACATAAAAGTAATCAACCCTTTGAATATCGAATTATTTATACTGTATTTAAATATGCTGATGACGAATCTCACTTGTCAAATGTACCCAAAAAATAGACAAATATCCCAACCCCGTTGATCTTAAGATATTCGGGGCCAATTACAAATTAGTAACTGGGGTTTAGTAGCTTTTTGTATTGTAATAATTAATTAATCAAATAAACACAAAGGTATTTCAGTAACTTATTAATATAATGGAACTAGGAAAAAATTGGGCTTGGAGCATGGTACAAAATGCAACAATGCAGAGTTGCCACATATCTGACAAGCCCAAGAAGAAGAAGAAGAGGAACTTATTAATATATAACTTGCATAAATTTTTCATCGCTTTGTTTGACGCTTAGTGGTTCTTTTTTCACACGAGTGTGAATTATACCAGGATCTAGAATTTAAAGTGGATTCCGAATTACTACAAACAACTGCGGCCAAATTGGAAGACGAATCCACGAACTGTGAAATGAAGATCACAATTTAAGCACTTGGTTGCTAGCATGGTCAGATTCAACTAAGAGCTACATTACAAAATGGATCCGAATGATTAAACACAATTTCGCCAAAATTGAGAATCAAATCCATATAATGCAGAGAAGTACTTGAAGAAACAAACACCAGTTCAAGAATGACCACCAATCACATGTTTGAAAGATACCATCATTAATAACTATTTTTGGCAAAGTTCCTCATGCTTTGTAGAAAAATGATGATTTAAATTTCAAGAACCTAATATTTTAAACAATGTAATGTCAAATCAAATGTCGACTTTAACTTTGGATGGGGGTTAAAAATTGCAACGCTATAGTCTGTTAATAAGATTTTATGAAAATCCAGAAATAAAAATAAATACTCTACATTAATTAGAATGATAACGAATAAAGCTTTACTATTATTCATCGATTTTTAAAAGTTTTCACAGTTTCAGTTCAATTTATTTTGAACGTTTAAAATGGTATAAGTAGCCAATTCCAATTGAAGTTTGACGTATTTCGCGAATTACAGGCAAAATTGCTGCTCCACCTGTTTACAACTGACATCGATGGAAATATTAAATAATCTTGAACTGATAATATTTTACGTTGCTTTCTATTAGATGGTTGTAATTGTGTATCTTCACGATGTTAGAAATATTTCTATATATCTGTTTGCAGATCCTTAGTGGTTTAGTAGATTCACGCCGCTTTCCAACAAGATCAGCAAAATGAAGCATCATTTGCCAAGGGTGACTACATTCTCCCTCACTGGGCTGCTGGAGCTTCATGTATTGGAGACGTGTCCATATTAATCTGCGGTGTCCAAAGTCTGACTAGTATGCCATGGATAGGGAGAGGAGGGTGCCAGCTCAGGTGTAACTTCACCACCTGATCGTGGTCCAAAATTAAATGGGTATTTTAAATCTCATTAACATTATGGTATAACCTTAAGATATTAAAATTAAGTTCCTCGAAGAAGCATTTTCATTTCGCCATTTGATCTTGCTTCAAGAATTCATTCACTGCAGATTCCGTAGTACTGACTTTTATGAATGAGGGGCAAATCATGCTCATTAATTGTTGAGGTAAACTCCAGAGTGAAATTTATTCACCTATCGACTCGATATGTTGAAGAATAGACTAACGTAACACGGTCTGTTCGAAGCTTGAAATTATATTGCAAAATTCTGTAAATGCTGCATCAAATTTATTGTGAAGTTCTATAGTGTGTCACAAATCCGTTTTCGCGTCTTTGAAGTTAATATGAATTAAAAAGAATCTAAAACCAGTCATCCGGATCCTAAAGAATCTTGAAATTGAATATTTCTACAATCGGACATTAACTTCTGCGTCTCTAAGTGAGAACATGACAGATTACAACTAATAGACAAAAGTACATTTGGATCTAGACGGAAGATATGAAGATGTGTGCAGGGTTTGTTTCCTAACTTTAAAGATCCAGGCTTGTAATTGCTTATCTGGTATTCTGAGGATATTAATCTTGATGAAAATAAAGCGTTTGTTGTTGGTTTGTGACATCACACTGTATTTAGTTTGCTGGTGGGAAAATAATTAGAAGGGATTCCATTTTTGAGACACTTATAACTTGGTGATATTAAAAAAAAATAAATATGTCATTTGTGGCGAGAATCTTTTGCAGTTAATATTTTGTACACGTAACTTTCTTCAAACCAATATATATTTGTTATTCATATCCAGAGGAAATTTGTTTTTTTTTTATTTTTTCACCCATTTGATATGAAAAAAATTTTAAAATTTAGATTTAAGTTTTTCCCCCATAAAAAATAACACTTTCAATTTATGTTTATTAAAAAAGTTAATTAAAAAACACTTTATTTTTCTAATAACGTATCCTGCTTTCAAAATTATTTTGTGCATGTCAATAAAAAAACATCTTTTTACTTTTGAATTTCATTTTTTTAAATATATAAGAGTATAATTTAATTTATAAACATGAATTTATGGGATTCTATTTATTATATACATTCAAATACAAGTTTTTTTTATTTGCAAAAATTTGAAAAATATCTCTGTACACCACCAATTATCAGTAAAGTAAAAGATAAAATATATTAATAAGGAAAAAATTTTTAAAATGTGTGATATACAAACTTTTTAAAGGACAAAATCTCTTGGTTTAGTTTAATCTGAAAAATATTTGGAGGCCATAGCATAGATATTCGCTCCAAATCATGAGGAAAATCAGATAGTTAAATCAAACTAAATGATGATTTTCTTTAAATTTCCAAAACAGTTTTTGATAACATACACACAAATTAAACTTTTAAGTACTCAAATTTTTATATTTTCTGTAATAACTATATGTAAAATTGAATTACTCCAAAATACATGGAAAAACTTTTGTGTGGCGATCCAAATGCTCGCCAACAAATCTGTCTCAAACACAGCGATATTTTCGTCACTGGTATATTCCTCTCTGGGCTCTTTGTTTAAGAGAGAAGTAGAAAAATATCAAACTGTTTGCGAAAAGCGATTGACGTGGGCGACAACGTCAGTTTACATTTGCAATGTTTCCAGGAAGAGGATGGACTTCGGGGAGAAATCACCACGGTTGCTTTCCCAAACATGTATAAAATGAAGACAGATGGACTTGAAGGATTCGCCAAATATGCGGGGATGACACGCTGTGGTGTCACTCAGTTGCGCCGGAGAGAAGGTTACCATGGAAATGGAATTTTCTTAAGGATTTATTGCCATTTTATAAAGACCATTCTAAAAATAACTGCTCTGTTGCCAATTTATGAGCTTTTTTATGCTAAAGTATTAGTAATTTTTTTTTTAAATTTAACACATAATTTATCGTTGGTAAAAATAAAACATAATAAAGTATAAAAATAAAGCATTTTAGCATCAAAGATTTATTCTTTCGTACATACATTGAAATTTTTTCAAAAATTCTGGAAATGGATTCATTTAAATTTTACTAATAAGCTATTTTTGGTGCTATATTAATATATTAAATTTAAAATATCGTAGATAACCAAGTAATTTCATAAAAAAAAGTTTTTTCATTTGATGAGGCATGCAAAATTTCTAAAACGAGAAGGGATGTCATTACATAAGGACATGAGTTGTGTGTTTTCACATAACAATTTAAATGAAACCAAATACAAACAAAAATGTTCTAAAGTGTAAATAAAGTCATACTAAATTTGAAAATATTCCAAAATATTAATGTTGTATCGAATGAGTTTTAAGAATTCATTAAAAAATCACAAACACATCAGTAAAAAAATCTCTATTTCTACTTCAATATTCTCATAAGATTCGAAAAAGGAATTATTTAAAAGTAGTGAAAGTTATGTTGTAGATGATAAAATCAATGTGACAATACACTCTATAAATTTAGTGTAAGAAGACAATATTTCTATTTCTAAATATTATGTTATAAAACTATAATACAGTGGGATGTTGGTTTTTACGAACACGCAGGGATTGTGGTAAAATAGTTCTTAAAAACACAAGTTCGTAAAGTAAAAAATAATATTTAGATCTTAAAGTTTATTATAAATAGAGAAGTGGGTTAAGAATTAAGTAGTATTAGAAAATATTATTTTTTGTAGTCATCATATAAAAAATTATGTAAAATATAAAATACATATTAAAAATGATGCTTTAATATAAATGAAAAAATCAATTTAAGTATATTTGTAATCGATTATTTTTTCTATTTCAAAACTAAATTTTTGGAAACATTCTTTTTCTATGTATAAAAGCATTTCACTGTAATTTTTCTCAAAAATATCTTGTTCATCTACTTATTTCGCTGATGGAGACAGTATCGAGTCACCTTTATGTTTTGATACTTGAAAGTTCTTTTTCTGTCTCATTTACTGTAGTCTCAACCATTTAATTATCTAATAAGGAATAAATTACATAAGAATCCAGGTTCAAAAAGCCTTGAAGGAAATTTCGAAAATCTTTGTTGCAGTCAATGTATGAGAAACTTTTCTTCACTCAAAATCGTCAGATAAAATTTATTGTCTTATTTCAGTAACAGTAGTCTATTTTATAAAGGATGCAGATTAAAATGACTGAAACATCGTTTTTTAGCAACATCATTCCAAGCATATACATTTACGAGAGCATTGCGCCTAAAATGTTAACATCATGAAACGATATTAAAACATGATCATTCCTTCCAAAAGTATCCTATTATACTTTACTTGAAACTTTTGTAATGAAAACGAAAAATGTGTACAAAAAAGAGAATTAGTAAATGAAAAATAAAGATTTTTTCAAAATTTTAATAAAGTGGCAATTAAAATTATCATTGCTTCTATGAGACTGTTACGTAATAACCAATCGTTGCGTAAAATCGAGAGTGCTCGTAAATTAGGTTCGTAAAAATGTGTTTCTTCTGTATGCGTGACTGCGCGTATGTAATAAATCTAAGTAATTTATAAATTTTTTAAAAAGCATAAACACGTGAAACGTTAAGTTTGAAATTGGAAAATATTAGAAAATAGGTTTGTAACACTGAATTACTTGTACATGCTGCATTTATTTTCAACATTTAGCAATATCATTGAATTTCACATTTTCTATCATAGTGCTAATGACATAAATACTAAATATACTTATTTGTATGTGTTAATGAAAAATTTTTTTACAAAGCTTTTTTTAAAAACCCTTAGATTCACATTTACGTTTGATTTTTTACGATAATTTTAAATTCTGGTAAATATATATATATATATATATATATATATATATATATATATATATATATATATATATATATAAAATTTAATAAGTAAATATATTGAATGCTTATACATTTCTCAATATAAATACATTATAACATATATGTTGAGTTAATGATATGATCTTATCTTTCATATGAATAATATAAATGTATTATGTTATATACATATATTCTTTATATATATATATATATATCATGTATATACTTATATGTAGAAAGTAAGTTTTCTATAGCATATAAGGATTTTACTTTATAAATTTCATTTATTTTAGAACGTAAATTTGCAATTTTCAAAATATTTTCTAATTTGAAACATTTTTTAAATTTCAAATAATTTAAAACATTTCCCAGCGAAATAATTTCAACTAAATTCCTTGAATCAGAAAGCCATAATAAATTCAAAATTACATTAAAAATCAAACTCTTTAGAGCCAACATTTGTTACTCTAGTCTTACAGCGTATGTTACCTCTTTAACTAGAAAAATATTTTTTTTCCATTCTAATAGCTTTTGCTTCTTTAAAATTCATTTCCAATCATTAAATCAAATAAAATATAAGGTAAAAACATGTTATTTCCCTACATTTGAATAATCTTTGTAATTATGAATAAATTAATAGATGCTATGTTTTACATCTAGTTATTTGATAAACCAATTTGAATGTATTAAAATAATAAACTTCTTTTAGTACTTTATTATGCGTAAATGCGAGAAAAAAGAATTATGAATCAAAGCATATTCGTCATTTTACATGATTCTCGAACGTAATGTCTTATAATTTATCTTAAGATTTTTATAAAGGAAGTCTTTATGCGTTCCATGTTCTACATTACAAGAAAAATGTAAATTAAAAAAATCGTTTTAATTTGTTAATATTTAAAGTAAATATAATATTTTATAACATAAATTTACCATAATATTCAAAGAGATTCAAAAGCCAAGAAATTACTAAATAAAACTTTTTTTGAAAACCACAACTTTCAGTTTATAGAAATATTCCAAAGCGTTTGCAAATCTCACTCTTCAAAATGTATGTTTAACATTCTTATATTGCAATGGAATACAAGTTTCCAATTTATTTGCAAAGGACATTTTTTAGCTTCTGTTAATTTAGAATAACAAGAACAAAATATGTCATTAAAAGAAAAGTGTTTAGTACAGTATTAGCTTCTAATAATTGAACTGTTGCAATTTAAATACATTAGGAAATTGTATATCTAACTTTAGCTTCTGCAGAAACAGAATTAAAAAAGTGATCATATAAAAAGTCTAAAATTTATCTCTCAAACACTGAAATTATTAAATCCTATTCTCTTACGTAAACTCAGAAATACATTTTGATATGAAGAGCAATAATTTGATACTAAATTTTTCTCCAAAATATTTAAATTTGAGTTGAGTCTAGAAATAAATAGCGATTTTTATTAAACTTGTAAACTGCTTTTCTAATAAATTACATATATTTTATTAAAACTGTATCAAGTATTTCAATACTACATATTTTATTTAAAAATAGGAATAAATTAAATATATGTAATTTTAATAATAAATAACTGGAACTGTATGATAGAGAATAATGTAAGCAGAAATTCAGAATAGAAAATAGGAAGAATTGTATCAAGAATAAAGACACAAAATATTCAGATAAAGTCAGAATGAAATGTGTGAAATATTCATAGTTCGTAAAGACTTAAAGGAAGAGGAAGAGGGGGGGGGGTAGAAGTATTATTCACTTACTTGTAACTGCGATAGACATTTGAAACCGCGAATTCGTGTTCGTATCTGCGATCAACGGAGCATAAAATAGTTTCAGAAAACGAATTTAGAAATTCTGAAAAAGAATGCCCCTCAATCACTCAAGGAGAAAAACAGATTGTGATGTGCAATGTCTTTGTAAAAACGTTATTTATCGCAAATAAATTTCGTGTTATCGGCCGCAAAAGGCACAAAAGAATAAATGGAAGTAGTTATTTTGCTGCGTATCGTTTTATTTTTCATATACACGTGGCATTATTTCGTGAAAATGTAGTCGTCTGCTGACTACATCAATATTGGCAGACAATTGTAGCAGATGTGAATAAACATCCACTAAAGGCTGGTAATTTATGGGTGACACCGTGACGCAATTTCTATTTTTATAGTGAAATTTTCTATTTGAGGATACAATGATATTTTCATAAGCAATCCCATACACAATTCAATTTAAAGCCGGAAGACGCGTTATTTATAGGTACTGAATAGCATATCTTGACATTAAACTTTATTTTTTGATTATTAAATAAAAAATTTTTAAGAAAAAATGAAACCTATTAGGGAAAGGAACTCCATTATAGGGGTACAAAGATCTAATTCTTTCTTGCTATAAAAGGTTTTTTATACATATTTTACGAAATTAATATATATTAAAAACTGAGATGTTTTCTAATTTAAAATTTTGAAAATTATTCTTTTATAAACAGAGTACAATTATTTTATAAGTTTGCATATAGTATTAATAAAAGTTTATTTCGTCTAATAAATTTAAATAACAAAGTCATTACTCGTCAGAGTAGAGAAGTTCCAAGATTTGAACTTGACCACAGTAGATGAATATTATGTTCACACATTTTGTATGTGTATCTATTTTGTGGGTACTTGGGAGTTTTCAAGTATTGTATATATGTGGGCACTATCCTTTAAAAATCCTTATAACTTTCTTTCGTTAAACTATTAATTGTGCGATATCAAATAATGATTATTTTTTATTAGAATATTGTTAGTTATTTTTTAATATTCTTTTCTAATGGTAATTAATTATGAACGTGTAATTCAGAAATTTGTTTTTGAATCCATTAAATTAAAACTACACAAATTTAAACTTTACAAATATAATTTTTCTTATTTTATTAATCTGTACTTTGCCACTACAAATTAAACGGATTTAGAGTAAATATTTTGCAGTATATTAATACTTATATTTTTATTTGTAATCTTTATAATGATCATAATCTCATTTTTCTTTGAAAAATAAAAGGAAAAAATTTGATAAATTATAAAACTAAATAATTTGGAATTTTTATTCTAAATCCCAATAATTTACGAATTTTCTTTTTGAGGAGAAAAAAATATGTAAATTAATTTGCAATAATTAATATATTTACAAAAAGTTTTCTTATTTATAATAATCTCCATTGTATAAATTCATGATTAAAAGTGAAGAAACAAAACAATGTTATAACAAGTTTGTACTATACATATTATCAATATTTTGAAAAGGATAGTTTAGTAATTTTTGCAAATATTTTAGTATTCTTTAAGTTAACAATTTTTAAAATTTTTGATTTTTTCTTTTCACAAATAAACATAAATGTTTTTTTTTTTTTTTTTTTTTTTTTTTTAATGTCGAGTATTTTTTATCGGAACACTACATTGTATAAATGTTTGCAACGTACCATAAGTAGTATTTGCATAATATTCTCATAAGTAAACCAAAATGAATAAAAGTTAAAAAAAAACTAATTGCACTAAATAAATAAATATCTCGTTGGTCGAAATCAGTATTTGTTTACTTTTTATTTTGTCCTGTGCAAATATGTAAATAAAATAGAGATTCGTTTTAGAAACCATACTCTTGGGTTAGGTGAAAAGTTTGGTTATAAATAATGAAAAGTTTGGTTATAAATAATGGCGATAAAATTTAATTATATTTTCAACTTTGGTAAACCTAATAAATTACATAAACTGCATTTTATAAAAAAAATGTGAAAATTATTAACTAACTAAGTTACATTAATTTATCAAAAGATGAGATTAAGTTAAGTCACTTATGTTTTATTCTAAGAATTGTGAAAATAACACCTAATTTATATTAGTTAATATGTGTAATATCAGCGGCCATTTCGTTACTCACATCTTGGTGTTTATCTTGTTGACAAAAAAATCGCTAAAAATTCAAGGGGTATACGTTTGTAAACTTTTAACCAAAATTACTTTAAACAATTTATTTTGTATGATTATTATTTTACTCGAAATGGTAAATAATTTTCTTGTTCGTTTAGAGTATAAGAGTTTTGAGGGTAAACAATTTTATAAATATTAATTTTTTGCTCGAAAAAAAAAAAACAATCTTTTGTTAATCTAAAAATCAGTCAAGTTTCATGTGTATACTTGGAACTTACTATTGTTGAAGTAATGATCGATTTGTTTCATTCGCAAAACAAAAATTTCCCAATAAAACATTGGTATTACAATTATATAGGACGTTCAGAACGACATGTTATATGGGCATATAATTTAAAAAAAAAATTAACTGATATGCAAATTATATTCGTTTACTAGCATGAAAACTTAGTAAAATGATTCATACAGAAATAATTCATGGTGTTTCACCTTTGCAATTATCGATTTTTATTTGCAACAGATTCGTACCATCCCCGACGACGTTCTCATTTCTGTCTGAAGTCGAGCAAACACTCCACTGTCCAACTGTTATGATCGATCGTGATGAGGTCCTGTCGAGTGCGGGGCCCTCTTGCTGGGGGTTTGGAAACAAAAGGAAGAAAGGCGAGAGCATAAAGAAAAAGATGATCCGGACAACGATGAATCATGTTCCTATAGGTCACTGACACAAGATAAGAAAATTGATTCCGTAGTGTGCTACCTCTCTTATTAATAAGAACAAGCAGTTAGTTATGTATACAAAATTGTAGTTTTAGATTATCAGAATGCAAATATATTTTTACTCGGTTTGTCACTATCAATTTTTGTACATTAGTACTTTAAAGTGATGTTCTGTTAGAAATGAAATTAACAGAAAATTATTTTTCTCCCGTTTGTAACTTAATAAATTTTTTGGCCAGAAAATTCATTTAATCATGTTTGGTTTTTTATTCAATGCTCATTTTTTTTCACTAAGTTAAATAGACTAGGACAGAGAATAAAATTTATTCCAAACCGCTAGCATAAATGTTAAGATTGAATGCGAACCCACCAACTGTTGAAAAAAAGCTACATTCGGCTGGGCCAGCTTGGTTTATTCGAACAATTTAAACTCAATAAGGAGACAAGGCCAGCACTGAAGATTTGAACACAACCCCCGATATAGTGAGCAGAAGAATCATGCACTAATTCAGACGACACCTCGGTTCCAACGAGGTGTGAATCAAATAGAAGTTGGCACACAGCTACTTTTTAGAGTAAAATTTCAAAAATATTTGATTTTTTTAATTCAATTTGAATTTGATTTTTAAATAATTATTAAAATATTTGATTTTTAAATTTGAAAAATCTGTTTTATACTGCGCAGTTGATAATTTAACTTTACACTTGCTGTTAGATTTATTTTCTAGCCCACAATATTTATAATATTTTTTGATAAATATTACAGCTACTCACATGTCAAAAACTGGAATTTTTTATTTTTTACGAGATTTAGCTTGATTCTGAGCAGCTGGGTCTTTAAGATTTAAAAGTAAAAGATTATTTACAAATTTAGGATTTTTCCATATCTCTGACTACCAACCGATATTTTTATAAATATTATTAATCAAGAAACATTGTGTCTTAGTAATTCAAGAACACGTTTCAGGTTAAAAGGTCCTGGATTCGATACCAGTTTTTGCTGAACAACGAGAGAAGGATGTTGTTGCATCAGCATGCTTCCCTGCACTCAGTTCTGAGTTGGAGTCTATTAGTCACTGGGAGCAGCCGTGTGGGAATCTTTCCAATACTCCCCTTGCCATTCTCAGAGGTATCATTTCACCAGGAGGTCATTGCGACTAACGACTTATTTAACGAGTCACCGCCACCATTCATATACACAATTAGGCATTAATTAAGCCGGGATTCAAATTCACTACCTTCCGATAATGAGAACGCCGCCTTAACCAACCAGGCCACTGGAAGATGGATTTTTATTTCTAATATTTTTTATGCATGTCTTTCAAAGTGGTTGTTTGGACGAGTTCTTGCTTAATCTTTTTGTAACTTGGAACACATGGCCAACTATCTCTTGATATTCCTTTTTAAGAAGGCGTTTACTCAAGGTAAATATTAAATTTCTTTCAGATTTTGGATTTTATGCAATATTAAAATAATATCAATAAATTACATTCGTATTATTTTTCTGAGTATAAGGAATCAATCTAACCAAAATTTCAAAAAACTGAAAAACTAGTTGAATTCCCTAAATAATCCCAAGTATTTTCGAGATCCTGCTACGCAGTTGGTGTTTTGAATTTTAATTTTGAATGTTTTGCGTTCAAAGAAGAATTTCCAATAATATTGCTCCTATTCGTAAGTCTACACGCAAGGAATAATTCCCTTTCCTAATTGAAGTCTAAAATCTACCACTAAGCTATGCCTATTGAAATTCCTTGTGTATATTCAGCAATTACGTTTTGATTTGAATGTAATATGTTATATATATATATATATATATATATATATATATATATATATATATAT
>JAPDSC010001643.1:154866-172042 GCA_026290005.1 Latrodectus geometricus
TATATATATATATATATATATATATATATATATATATATATATATATATATATATATATATAATACAATGCTCTCATTGTCTTAACCAAATCCATTTCCTTTCTTTTACTAAATTAGAATGAGAACTTGTCAAAGGGGTATAAATCCATTAATTAATAGAAAATATCTAAAACAATTCTTAATTTAAATTTCATTATACAATTTTATTTTACAATTTAATCATTTTTAATTTACACAAAATAAAACAGAATTTTATCTGAACCAAATATATGCTTTAGAATTTAAATCCTTTTAAATCTCTAATGAATCTCTAATGTATAAAAATAGACATAAATCTGTACTGATGTAATCTTTCAATGTCTTTCTGCATGTAAGATTCAATTTTATTTTAAGTTTTAATAAAATATCTGCAAATTGTCAAATGCTTTATTTGGGAATATCTATATAAAAAAGAGTTAAAATATTATAAAACTTCACAAAGAGATTGAAATGTTTCATCGTTTACGAGAAGTATCGTTCAAAGGGCTTAAACTGAATGGCTCAGTCATAGAAATAATTTCAATGGCGTTTCATTAATTAGAACAAGGCGTGAATGCATTATTAAATAAATTACATATTTTAATACTATTTATGCTATTGTTGCTTATTAAATTTGCTTAATATAAATTAATAAGCAACAATAACACAAATACTATAACTAAAATATTATATCTGACACTAAAATATTATATGGCTATTAATTTCTGACAAAGTTTAAAAAATAAAACAATGTTTACATTATATTTAGATAATTGTTTTATGTATTCTTAAATTTCGTAATTCAAAATATATTTAAAAAGCATATGAATGTTTGATTAATTATATTAATTTATTTTGCTGTCTATTTCATGTACATGTTCAAATAATTTATCTTGATTCTCGCAATGGTTATACGGGCATCAAAACTGAAGCAATGAAATAAACGTTTTTTCGACAAACTATTGAACTATGATTATTCTATTGAATTAAAATATTGAATTATGATTTATTGTATCAAACTATGGATTATTCTATTAAATATTTATGAAATATTGCGAAGAAATTTGATTTTCTAGTCAGTAATATACATCAAAGAACTTTCATAAAACTTTTATATGATTATATTCATAACACAATGCTTTAAATTTTTAAAATAAATTAATGTTGAATTAAATTCGAATATACACTGCTGGCCATCCAAATTGCTCAGCACCAAGATACACAAGAGATATCACAACAAAATTTATTTTGTAGATAACATGTTGACCAAGTATCAAATGATTAAATTTACAGACTTCTGTGAAGTGTGGTTCTATCAAAATCAGTAGGTAGAGTAGCCGGAATTGTTGGAGATCACCGCTGCCACACGACTTGGTATTATTTAAAGAGACTTTGAATGTTTTCTTGGGGTACAGCAGTTTCCACACGTTACCAAAATTGATGCTGTGTGGTAGCTGGAGATATAATCTGCATCAATCATTGAGCAACCATACACCACATGTATTCTATCGGCGAAATATCCTGATAGCGAGTCAAACAGGGAAATAATTCAATCTGGCGATTAACAAAGAATCCTTAGACAATGCGTGACCACCTGTGGCACACATTATCTTGTTGAAATATGGCGGTAGGCAAGTTCAGAAAGTAAGAAAGGATAACTGACTCCAACACCTCGGAAATGTATCGCTCGCTGCTCAAAGTATCCGGAATGCGTATTAGAGGAGTGTGAGAGTGATATCCAATAACGCCCCAAACCATAATACCCGGCGCAGGATCAGTGTAGCGGTGCATAACGCAACTCTTCAGCATCATCTCTCCACCCTGGCTCTAGACATGAATATGACCTTCTGGTATTGTAGACAGAAGCTTGACTCGTCAGTAAAGATAATTTCATTTCATTTTGCAGTCCACATACTTTTTTCATTCCGCCATTGGTGTAGGAGACGCCTGTGGTTTTGCGTCAATGGTAGACGAAGCAATGGACGTCTTGAGGACAGACCACTCTTTTGTAAACAGTGTCGAATGGTACGAACAGACACTGGATGATGCGTTACAGACTGAATGTGCTGTGCTAAGATGAGGGATTTGCCTGTCATGTGTACAATTTGCCTGTTATCACGTTAAGTGGTGAGCTGATATTATCGAATGCATCCACCGTACCCTCCTGCATCCAACGATCGCATATTCGCATTACAGTTGTTTTATTTCAGCCAACTTAACTATCAATTTTCCTGAAAGTTAATCCACAATTTTAATAGGCCATTATCCTTCCTCTGTCAAACTCGGATACTTGATCAAAAAATTATCACTGTTTTTTTCAGAGGCATAATTAATCATTAAAAAAAAAAAAAAAAAAAAAAAAAAACAATTGCCAAACTTAAAATCGTCGAAATCTCCAAACCTTAAATAGCGCTTTGAAGTGGCACCACATGAGGGTGTAATGTGCGTTTGAAATGAAATTCTAATCATTTGCAAAGCTCACCTCTGCTAAAGCATGTTGTAAAATATGTATTTGCAAGTTTTCTTCAATGTGTTGCATTTACAGTGACCAGCAATGTATTTTTAGGGAATACTTTATAAAGCAATTATATTTTTCAGAAAATGCTTCTTTGTTTCTGTTTCTTGCGCGTTTATATGTTTGGATGTGTGCTTGAGAGATTTTTGAAATTCCCTAAATACAAGTCATGAATACCCTAATCTAAAATTAGAAAATTGTTTTCAGAAAGTAAAATTTAGGTGTTATTTAAAAATTTTGGTATTTAATTGTTATCCAGTAAGCAGAATCAAGTATTTGTTTTCGAATTGTCATGCTTTAATGAAGACAATACAATTCATAGTTTCGTTTCTCATTCAAAAGTTAAGTTTTAGAAATGGTGTTTAATTCAACCAAAACTTATAATTTAAAGAGGAATTCCAATTATTACAAGCATCTTGGATTTGAATCGAACCCATTACCTGACGATAGACTCCAAACAGTTTAACTGTCAGCTTAAACTGTCGGAGCAGATCACATCACTCCGCGGGATTTATGAACATTGTTCAGTAATGAAATTACGATCTTATTCATAATTCAATATTGGGAAAAGCCTTCGGTTATACATTCAATATCAACATCTATAGAATGGTTGATCACGGCTATTTTCAAAGCTTCCTTCTTTGTGATTCTTGAATAAGGTTTAGTATCATTAAGAAACTTAGCTAGCTATCTATTTAGTGGATATTAAAATTATCTATATAATTAATTTACTGTTTGATAACCCAATGTAATCTCACATACAAATTCACTTTCAGAATTCTTTATTTTTGTAAATTCTCAAACAAAAGTAAGAAAAAAATCGACTTGTTGTTTTTAAACTTATTCCATTTGTATTACGAAATAAAATTGATTTTAGTGTTCGGAAGAATAAGAAATGTAATACAAACGAGCAAAAACATCTGTTAATATTCACATTCGTACAATCCCGTTTATTTTTCAAGTAACTTCCATTTTATTGACGAGTTCCCATCTGTGCTCAAAGATTCTCACAACTCCTTTATTTTATAAATCGACAAAAATTACTTTATACATTCAGATCCCTTCGACAAGAAAAGGTGGAGGGTTTTCTAGCATTGAATAAATCTCTCTTTCTTACGAACAGTAGTTTATTCAGGTGGTGAACACAGTCGTCCCTTTTTAAAAAGCGGCCCCATACACTTTCCCACATCGGGAAACACAAACGATATCCCGATGAATTCCAAACATACATATTACGGTCACAGTTGGATTGCTGGGAATTATATTAGTTCAAAGTTTGTTTTTTCAATGGTTTAAAGCTTACACCTCTCTAGTTTTTTTATTTTTTTTTAAAGTTACTGCAGCCTTTCACCCTCTCAGGGTATGGAATGATTATCCTTATTGGCCTTGGAATGAGCGCATCCTCCTCCCATGACGCATATTGATGATGGGAAGATGTTTATTTTGCTTTCTTCGAATAAACTACTCTTCCCACCCCCTTCTTCTGTTCCGTCTTCACAAACTTTCGGGAGACTTCCAAGGTCTCGAAATTGTACTATTTGAGATGTTTTCTTTTGCCATTTCTTTTGTTAGAATGGTTGTCGTTGCCTTTTTTAAGCCTGCCTTATTGCTTTCCGATACACAAAGATGGTTTCAATCGAAGACCGTGTCTGATATGCAGATTGGAGTAATCATTCAGATAAACATACGAGAATTTGAATGGAAGATACAAACTTGAAGACGGGAGTTTGAGATCAAAACAAAGATAAAATCTCTATTATGTGTTAGACATTTTCTTCTACATTTTGTATACATATTTAAACTATATTTTAAACTTTTAAAAATTTATTAATTATATTGGGAGTTAAATTATTTTAATTTTGGGAGTAATAATCTGATAGTTAATAATTATATAATAAATATTTTATAAAAATACAATGAAATAGTAAAACATTTAATTTAAAATAAAGTATTTCAACATTTATTGCACATACACATTAATATCTATCTATTTTTAAGCTATACTTATAAGCCCCAAAAAAAGGCTAAGTTTAAAGTTTTAAAAATTTGATTACATATAAATATTTTGTTTTAAATAACAATAAGTACATTCATGTAATTATTTTTGTTGATATTTTGTAAATTATATTTTTTGTGAATGAATTTAAATTTATTCTGAAATAAAATTTAAAACGAGTTCATAGCAATTAGTTCAATATATAAGATACAGTATAAAATTCAGACGGGCAGCATTATGGTGAGAATGCCTTAATCTTAAAATTTGGCATATATATTAATGAGAATTCGTAAATAATTAATTGATTTTGCTTCTACGTTACTGTTAAAACAAATCAACAGGAAAATCAACTAATTGTTAATGATTTCATTATTTAAAGGGGTATTTATGTATTTTAAAGAGGAGATATAAGACACTGACTAAGAATCTAATGACTATCATTATTCAAAAATAACAAACAAATGAGGACATCGTCGTACATCATGATATTTAAGCAATTAAACTTTGAAAAATTGTATGCTGCAATGAAAAATGGTTTATGTGCTTACCACTAAGTCAACATTTTTGCATCTCTTTATCATAAAAGAATGACAGGAACTTACCTATAAAAAACAAAATAAAATTAATCTTTTATAGAAAAAACATGCCCAAAAAACTTATAAAAATAATATATAAATTTCATTAACAATTTTCTTTAACAACGATGCCAAATTTCACTAGTTTATAAAAGTTATAATCCCTGAAACTGAAATTTAGGATGTAGCACACAAGACGTTTATATAAGTATTCATTTGCACTTGAGACATCAATGGATGACGTCA
This sequence comes from Latrodectus geometricus, assembly GCA_026290005.1. Lineage (NCBI taxonomy): Eukaryota > Metazoa > Arthropoda > Arachnida > Araneae > Theridiidae > Latrodectus > Latrodectus geometricus. The sequence continues at coordinate 160,217 of JAPDSC010001643.1, forward strand.
CACTGGAAATGCACAAGAAATGAACCCAAGAACAATTGAACAATAGGCAGAACAATCCTGCCAATTTGGCACTGTTAGAAAGGTGCCGGAACAGCCTTCCTTTTATAATAAACAATTTTTTTATTTCGCCTCTTTTATAGTAAATATACTGATGAAAAAATGGAAAATAATCTATTTTTAGTCAATATTATCTAATTTTTAGTTTTTTTTAAAGTGTCATGCCTAACTAATATCCTTTGTAAACATAATTTACAAAAAAAAAAAAAAAAAAAAAAAAAATAAATAAATAAATAAAAAAATAGAAAAAAAAATACATTAAGATCTTAGTTTAGGTCATTAATTTCATTGTTAGATGTGTTTGCAGCGATTGTTTTATTGACCCTCAACAATTACTTTTTGCATACAAGGTCAGATTGGACTGCCACCTATAATTGAAAATGGACTCCGAATGACTATACATAAACCCATGATGGAAAGGGGGAATCAAACCCACATACAGGTGAACAGAAGGACAAAGTGCTAAGCATTAGGGTGCATACTTATGAACAATTTGATCAAAAAAATTTCTGAGCACAATCACAAAGTGTAGTACTGAATACCAGATCGTTCACCACTAAGCTATCATCTCGGAGTCGTTTTGTTGTGATTTCCTGTGATATAATTAGGTTCAATAAACATGCTAGTTCATTAAAAAGTATCATTTTAGTCAAAGTTTTGATCGTTAAAAAAGTATTTTTTGAAAAATTAATACACTTCAAAACAGAATGCTTATTTTATGAAAAGAAAAAAAATGATTTCCCAATTTGTCTATTCATAATAAAACAAACTTAAATTTCGAATTCTTTCGCACAAAACAAATAACTTTAGACGTCTTTTCCTGTTTTAGTACATTAAAAGCAGGATTATGGTAACTTACACGGAGAGGAATTTGGGATTACACAGTAATCAGATTTCTCTTACAACGCTTAAGATAAAAGGGAAAAAATCCTCCCTGCATTTTACTTACGTAATTAGTTAAAGAAAATGGCAACATCCCGAGCGATTTGCGCTGACAAAATTATAAATAAAATGTTAAGGTTTTGAAATAATCCTCAAACTAAAGAGAAAGAGTAATTGTGAAAAATGGCCTAGGAAATAAAATGGTGTTCCCTTATTAAATATCCATGGAGTAGCGTGCAATTTTAAGTTTATATTTATCCTTAAAAATTTTTTTTTTTAATAAGCTGCGTATTTAATATGCCTAGGGAATAGAAGAATAAAAATTGAAATTTAGCATATTGTTACAAAAAAATGCAATTTTGTTAAGATTAGAATGTATAAAGTTGTATTTTGTAAAATTATAACTTTTTAAAATGTTTATTTTGGTCAAAAAAGAGTAAGAATTTATATTGTTATTATTTTCCCCTGAATATATGAGATCATTTTGTTTTGATTCATTTTTAAGTGATGCAACGAAGCAAGAGCTGGTAATATTTATACTACCACACCATACCTGTAAAGGGAAGCTACCCTCCACAGATTTTTGACATGGTCCATCAATTTGACTCTAACATGCAGTTCCCGTTCTTTAATTTAAAAATAATTAACTAGAATAATCTTCAGAGGAGCACCTTTCAAATAAGCAGATGTGAACCTAACTTCAATAATCAACTCTATGAAGCATTCTAATCTAGAAATAATGTACTGTTAAGTAATGTGATGATTTCATCATGAATTTTTGAATATATGGATACGAAAGATTCATTTTGTGGAAATATTTTATAAGATAACCTTTCTGACACAATCTTACGTAATATATTTTTCCTTATTGAATTTACGTTATACAATTTTAATGTTAATCCTTTCTTAAAGTAAAACATAAATGAAATTGATAAATAATAAATATGTTGTTATAAATTAGTATTTCGGAGACTAAAACAATTTTTTTGATTTAGTAATATTTTTTAAATATTAGTCTTCGGTAAACGTGATTATTGCTTAAAATAACCTTTCAAATATTCTATTTCTATTCAAAATTCATGTTTCATCGTATTTGTCAGCTTATTTCCCGTTTTGCTTACTAAAGGTAATCAGGACAAAATCTGTGATTAAAGTTCTGGTTAAATGACTACAACCATTCCAAAAGTTGGCAATGGAACCCAAAAACAAATAATCTATAAATCAATATCCCCATTTACAGCTCAAGAAAGCAGAAGAAAATAATGCTAGTTGAATTAAATTGAAAATATACATCTCTTAATCTACTTAAAAACAAGATTATAACTTACTCTTATTTTTAAGTTTTGTGTGATCTTTAATGATTTAACAAATGCAGTTTTTATTTTGTTTCCACTTTTACTTATTTTACATTATTTCAATTCAATTATTTACTGTGAGGCATCGTTATTTTTCTAGTATGACTATCATGATGCATCCACTTAAAACATTTTAGAAAAAATTTTTAATATATAATTCCCCCTTACTTCCAAACCAGAACATTTTTAGCTCTTTTTCATTAAAAATTATGAATTTTTGAAGTCCAAATAAATGCTATAGTAGATTAATGTCACAATGTTATAGAACACGCAATTTGTCGCATTGTTTCAAAATAGCACACATGATTAAAATAACTATGGCTAGTTCGAGAACAATATTAATTATGCTCTAAATTGGTTTGAAGGTTTAGTTTATTTATAACTCAACTATCAATTTCCGGACAGATATAAGCATTTATTTTATCGGTAAAAGGGGATTAGGAAAAAGCGTTAACATCATCTTTGAAGGGAGAATTGGATCTCAAAATGATGCCATCAAACTAGTTGAAGTGTAATTTTTTAAATCAATGGAAAATGTTTATAAGTTGCGTTACTAGAGTTTACGTTATATTTTCAACAATTCGTTTTCTCACACAGGTTATGCTGTAACAATTATAATTTTTAGTAATCAGAGTAAATTGATAATGAATCACACAACTTTTCATATAAGATAGGGGTCAAGATGGCAGATTTGTGTTCTTCAGTAAAGCAGTCGAAAGTTTTAATTTCAGCCAGTCGTGGATATTTGAAATGGTTTTTAATCAAAATATTAATCGCAGTTAAGCAAAATGTGTGTGGACACTGAGACATAAAACAGGAACTTTTTATTTACATATTGTTTGGATAAGTTAGTCACTGATGTCATTAACTCTTGCTGAAAACTATCTTTTGAATAACTGAAAATTTTCTTTCATGAAATGAAATGAAATAATTATTAAAAAAGCTGCTATTTTGTTTGATATAATGACATTCATGAATAAAATCAGTAAGCGGAAGTAAAATAGTCATATTTGCTCTCTCTATATATGCATTAATGATATTTATTATTTAATTAGCAATTTTCCACGAACTGTTTACATTACGAAATGAAATATCACATATAGATCAAGAAAAATAAATCGAAGCTGTAAAAGGAGAAAAAAAAAACTCGCATCCCTTACTCAGTTATTAAATACTGAATTCTGGATTCTATTCATCTTCCATCCAATATGTTTACAAATAGTTGTATATTGAGATGTACGTAAAATTTTCCTACAGTAAACAAGAAATATTTTTTTAAAAAAATTTAAAAAAATTGTAATTTATATTATTTTAAAATAAATCATACTGTGGTATAATGGTAAATAAAGCGAGTTCATTAATAAGAAATTAATTTCGCATAACTTTTATTATACTACATTTCATCAAAATATATAACTTTAATTATATTTTGTTATAGTGAATTCCAATTAGCATTGATTATGCTTTTAATTAATTATAAAAATTTAATCAAAATTTCAAAATGAAACATCTATTATGGTTTAAGCTAATCAGAGATTCACATCCTGTTACAAGGTTCCTTTTAACCCCCCCCCCCCCCCAACAAATTCGGCAAACACCATAAAAATTTTATAAGTTAATTCAATTTATTATATTTTATTTATTTTGAAATTTATTAAAAAAGCATTCCTTTTAAGTAATTATAATAAAAAACTTTGAACTGAATAAGTTCTAAATAATATGACAGTAAGCCAACTCTTTAGTTCCTTTCTTTAAGCTAAGAATATAGTTTAACAACAAACTTAGTATCTTTCAAGAACAGAGTTAATATAATTGTACTTATTGAAACTGAATCTAGTTTCTGGGAATAGCACTGATGAAACTCTTGAATTGCTGGAGGCAACATAAGAATTGTGGTGGATACATCGACAGCAATAATGTTTTCAGAATGTTTACTACATTTCCCTTTCTACAAAATAAGTTGAAGAGTCAAATGATTATATTCTAATAAATAAGCACTCATTTCAAATTTATATTCTATTTTAGTAATATACATTAAAACATGTGCAACAGTTTATTGCGTTGAATGTGGAAAAATCAAAATTTATTCTACGTTTATTCTTCAAATAAAAGCTGAATATAATCTTATAACCGTCACTTTATTTGACATGGCTTTTTTTGTATTCAGAATATTTGATAAAAAAAGATGTCAGAATACATTGTTTATTTTACTTTTTAACAAGCTAAAGTATATGGAAATGCTCGATAAAAGAAAATACTTATCGTAATTGCTTTAAGAAAACTTTGATTTATTTTCATGTACTCCACTCAGTTTTCTTAGGACGAAACATTACGAGAATGATTATTAAGAAAATAAAATATGGTATAAAATAACAATATTTCAAATAGGAGAAAGAGTATTTCAAATAGAGCTACAACCAATTCACCTATATTACGTTCAACCTAGAAATGCTTTAAAATATTCATGCATAGAACACTTGTGGTTTGATTTTTTTACTTTTTTTTATGCACTCATTAAATGATAATCCAATTGAAAGAGTTTATTATTTTATAAAAATGAGTTGACACTGCATGATGGCAAACTAAACACCGGAATACTGCTGTAAAGGATTTATAGCACACATTTCTTTTTATTATCTGGGGAAGAATTTTCATAGATAATGGGATGCAATATGATGCAAAGGAGAAAACCCAAAAATCCCTCAAATACATACACCAAAAGATAGTAAAAATGCAGAAAAATTATACACAAATTTCACTCCAGTTACCCAACAAAATGTGTACAATTTGCAACATTTTTAATTGGAAGCAACGTGTGTTTTTGCTATTTAAATTTGTACACAAAAAAATATCGCAAATTTGTATGGTATATCTTCATTATACATTGTATAATACCACTATATATTATTATGCAAATCATTTGGGAAATTTATGTTTTCTTATTGATTGCAAATTATTTTAACACTAATATACGAAAACATTAAAAGGAAATTTTCATTTATGAAAATAGAAATTTTAATGCAATTTATGAATTTTAATTCTGTAGCCCTTTTGAAGCTTCGAAAAACTGAAGTTAGTCATTTTTAATTGCTTTGGGCAGATCTGTATTTATAAAAAAAAAATCACAAAATATTTTAATTTTAGAAAAGGAAAATGACAAGGAAACTAAATCAAAATGGAAGTAATATGGGATTTTTATATAATATGAATTTTGAGACATTTTATACCAAACTATTTCAATGATTGGCTTTACATTTCTTTTCAGAGTCTTTTTTTTTTTTTTTAATCGGTTCTAAGAAAAAAGCTAGCGACAATTATGTAACCCGATTTCCAACAGCATATACGATGCGTTTCTCTCTATTAATGTTTGTAATAAATTGATTACAGAAATTAAAATGAGAAATTTGGAATAATTAGATCTATTTAGGTGAAAATGTTCGAGTCCAGTTGCTAACAATAAAGAGTTTAAAATTATGTGTCGGAATTCAACTAGGTTTCCTGTTTTAAGGAAGAACAAAAGGATAGAATACTACTTAAAAAAAGTGAACTGAGCATATTTTTAAAACCATTTAGACTTTTCTATTGATTTGTTAAAAGCAACCACTCAGCTCTTGTAAAGATATGTACGGGTTTAGCAGCATGACCATGCTACCAGGTTAAATTTGTTTGTAACTCAGCAGTCACTTTTTGATTACAAGGCTAACAGTTAAATTAGATTCCAAACATTACAAATATCTATGCCCAAGGTAGGATTTGAATTCATGAACTGTTGAGTCGAAGGAAATATTGATAACCACTCGGATACCTCACTGTTCGCAATAGAAAATCTAGATTTCCCTCATAGATACTGTTGAACAATGATACATCTCCATGCATTTCTGTTGAGGTGGGTGTTAGGGAGTTTTGTCCTTGCGGCATGTGAATACTGTATTAACTTAGAAAAAGTTTGATCAGAAAGTAAAAATAACAGGTATTCGAATGTCTTTCAACAATCTTAAGTGTTAGATTTTCCGCAAAGCATTATAAATTAATAAAAAGTCTTTTTAGATAATAATACGAGAATCATCGTTGTTGCTTGATTACAGAGCCATGATATTTGAAATGAAACCTCCAAGGTTTGATCTCCACCACTAAGAATTAATGGGATATGAATGATATGGGCAAGTGCTTTCTGTATGCATACCTGGAATATTGACTATTGTATGTTTATTTCTCGGTTTTCTCCTTTGGAACACTTCTAATTGCCTGTGATAATTTCTAAACCTTAAAGACACGGGAGAAATTTGAAAAATTTTAAGCTTTTCTTCGTGTTGTGCCAAGTTGCTACAGTTTTCACACTTTTAAGTAATAAATTTAATATGATAAAAATGTTATTCGAGGATGTAAAATAACCTGATTTATCGATTTTCATAACCTGTTTTAAAATAGTATTTTAAACTGAATTTTTTACATAAGGAATTTACTTATTTCGTCTTAAATAATTCCGTATTGTCATCCATTTTATCCGATTTGTAATCGTTCACTCTTCCATTCTCACACACAAATCATGATTAACCTCCCCTACCCCTTCCACTGCAGCGATAATTGCGTTAATTGCTTGATATGCAAGGAGACAAATCATTTGGACATTTCAAGAAAAAGGAAACCTAAGAATCCAAAATGAGTTTTCAATTACCATAAAAAAAACAAAAAAACTCTTGAGATTCAATTAAAAGATTACAATTCGGGGAAAATGCTGTGTTTGCCAGCAAAAAAAGAAAAAAGAATAACAGAATTCGCCGATTAGGAAAAGAATTATATACAAAGGATTTTTCATCTTTAATGGACAATTTTATTTTGTACAAGACAGTTGCTGTGGAATCAAATGTCTCTCTTTTTATGCTCTGAAAGCTTTTCTTAAATTAAATGATATGCTATTCAGTTTTAATTAAGAGATGAATGCATTTTTTTTACACTCTGACACGGGGAAAAAGCAAGTTTTAATCTTTGCATATGTAATTAAATTAGTTAGGGACAAAAAGAGAGCTTTTTATTTTACACCTGAGATTACTTCTCTTCTAATTAAATCATTTAAAATCAGTTTCCATTATTATATTTAATAACTCCATAAACTTTTAATTCTCAATGATTACTACTTTTAATGCTAGATGAGTTTAAAGAAATGTTTGTTTTCTTTTATAGTGTAATGAAATTCAGAATAAAATCCCAGTAAAATTGAATGACATAAAATTTGTAGTAAAAAATACATAGCGGTCCCGGCGACCCCCGGACGATTCCTTAAGGTTAACGGATTTTGAATACTCGATCATCATCAAGTGCCTTGTAATTTTGTACCACAGTCAGGTGACGAGGTCACAACAGGGCTGGCAATTACCTCTTCAGATCCACATCAAACAAACCAGCGGAAGGACTGGACATCACGGATCAACGTGAACATGTCACGAACCCATGGAGCTAGAGAGGGCCCAACCAATTCCCACCTCAAATGACGCTTCACTTTGCTTACAATGAGATGTAGAGTGAACATATGAAGCTATAAAAATCAGAATCCTTATTTGAACTGTATCAGCAGTGAGAATAGTTGATAACATTAATATATATTAATTTTGTTCACAGTGCAAAGAACCCATGACACAAATGATTTTAAAATACTTACACACTTCTCGAATGACACGAATATGAAAAACAAGAACATAAACCAAGAGAAATAATTTTGTTTGGATAAGATTTGTTTAGCTGTAGTTCTCTTAAGTCATCTTTTTAATTTATTTTACTACTATTTATGAATTACATCTTAAAGTGATTCCCAAATTATTTTAAGTATTCCCATTCGAAATGAGAATCCAATGTTTCAAATGTTAAATAAAAGGTGAGACGCCGAATAAAAATCTAGGTTAGTGATTATCAATCTTTTTTTGCAAAGGCACATTTCCAATGATCTCGAAAATTTGCGGCACACAAAAGAAAAAGTTTAGAATTTTTTATTTACCTATAAAAAATTGTATAAAATAGTTTATGATAATAATTTTGAATGTAAAATAGTATGTACTACAAAAACAACAGTACGTTTATTTACCCTTCTTTGCATAATGGTGGAAATTTCCATCGTAACCTATAATGCCCAAAAATTATATAAAAGAACAAGTTCACTTTAAGTTGATCGTGTTTGGATACCTATTTAATGTCCATTGCATAAAAAGAAACATAGCTGTCAAAAATAAACATGAATCATATATATTATTTGAACATGAATTATATCAACTTGATTTATTTCACCAATAAAGAAAAAATCATGCAAAGAAGGGTTAAGATATTCATTACAATATAATATAATAAGGACATTTCTAATGACAAATTTGAGCTTGATATTTCATTTTTATTTGATGGTAAAAATGCCAAAGCTAATTTCCTTTTTTTCACTTAATATTCTCGATATTATTTTTGTTTTTATATTGATTATATAATACTAAAATCCAAATGCATTCAAATAAGATGTATAAAATTATAATTGTATGTACTGGGAGTATTTGAAATTTCTTCACGTAGGGCAAACATTTCACTTTATGAAAGGACACAGCTATCGAATATAAAAACAGTTTTTAACTGAAAAAAGTATGGTACTAAACTATACAAAGTAGCTTTCATTTACAGTATATTTTTCTTTGTTTAAACAAACTTTTCTAATAATAAAAAAATTTAAATTTTACTATACACATTTCTAAAATTTGGTGACACACTTTAGGAATTAGTTGGCAAACAAAATGCCCCGGCGATTGCGAATCAATGAACTAGGTGCTACCTCTCAGAGAGAGATAGAGAGAGAGAGATTATACACATTATTCAATGAGAATTTATGAAAATAGTGAGTGCAGTTAAGTTACAGTTACGATGAGGAATATAGTTAAGTATACTCTTTAGAGATTTCTACTCTCTGTTTTCAAATCTTTTCGTAAGCAGTGAACGTAAGATTTGTTCATGGTGAGTCAATCATAATAAAAAAAAATCGTAAAAGCTTTGAATTTTTATTAAATGTTTTTATATGATGAGTATGGTGTAATGAATGTAATAAAATCTACTAAATGAAATTATGTATTATTTATAAGTCCTAGGATGAATATCGAAGATTAAAAGTTGATTTATTCTTTCTATTGGTCTAAAACAGGTAAACAATTATTTCGACATGTATTCCTTTGTGATTTACTGCCCCCTTTCTAAATAATCTCATTCGGCTCTTTATGTTTTATTTTCTATAGAAACATATAAACTTGTTAAAAATAGTTATTTTTAACTTCATGAAAATTTTAACAATATATAGAGATAAGAAATTTTGAAATATTAAAAAATCCTAAGGAAAAAGAAATAATTTTCTAAAGTGAACCGAGAATTTTGGGTAAGTCATACACCACCTCTTCCACCTCTTTTACTGGAATTTGAACGAGGACCCATTAACTTGAAAAACCGATCCTTTGGTGTGATTATTATAGTCTTCTACGATATATTTTGTGCTAGAAGATTCACGGTTGCTTTCTGGTAAAATAGATTTTTCATTTGTATGGAATAGATTGTGATATCCAAAAAAAAAAATTTAATTGCTTCGTGCACATGAAAATAACAATACTATTAAATCATTTATCTTGTCAGTAAGTATTCTTTAGCAATCTTTCCCAAGATATTAAAAATGTCATTTCCCAATATTTACATTATTCGCTTTCTGGGAAGAAAGCCCCAGTACTCTTTCTTAAAAAAAATAAATGTTGAGGAAAGGAGAAATAAAAAACACTCGATCAAAAAATTAATATTTTTTTCCATAACCGCTGTGACATCGGGTTTCCTCGTTAAGATGAAAAAGAAATTTTGATATTCACCTGTTTTTTAGGATCATATTCAAGATTCATTTTCTTCTCTCATTATTTTTAGTTCGACGACGAACAATCTTTTTTTTTTTTTTGGTCGGTGTGCGATCGAAGTTGACATTTTTCTTTGTTTGCCTTCGTTTCGTCTGGATAAAAGGATAATGGGAAAAGAGGGTGTTCTTCCGGAACTTTATCATCGTAAAATAGTTTTATTATTTATTCCAGGCAACGCTCTCCCGGCAGAAAAACGGTCATGTTTTCGAGAAGAGCCTCTGTAAGTTATTAGCTTCGTGATTAATAAGGACTTAGCCAGCTCTATTAATTATGTTTACCCAAGGCACTTCTCTATATTGAACACACAGCGCACAAAGTTTTAATAATTTATAAAAATTGACTTTAGTTTTTAGTTTGTAAATTAGAGCATTTTCGTTTAATTTTATTCATTAAATTTTAATCAAACCACTGTATTTATGGTTCTTGATACTTAAATGAATAAGTGAAAAATAATACTCATTAATTGTAATGTTAGATTTTTTTTCTAAGCATGTTACTATATATTTAAAGTGAAGAAAATTTTTAGTTTCGGAAATAAATAGAATATAAAATAATTTTTATATAAGGATTTTTGCTTCATATTTTTTTTGTTTATAAGATGATATTTTATATAACAATTTTTGTTGATTATTTAAAAAAATATTTATATGAGTTCTTATGGTTGTGCAAATTTCATTTGTTTAGCGATATTTTAAAATATTGCAGTTACAGCTAATAAATTTCTTATAAATGAGAAAAATTAATTTTCTAACTTTTCAAATTAAATTGAAGTTTAGCTTGACTTCAAAAACTTTATTAATATTTAAAATTATTTTTATATTTTGTTTTTAACTACTTATTAAATTCTCGTTTTGCAATATTCTTCAAATGAAATTTTTATACTTGTGCTAATTTTTTCTATAAATGCTTCAATATGTTGCAGTTGCAAGTAACTAATATTTGAAAAATATTCATGGGATTTAATTTCTAGAATAAAAATTAAAAATATTTAAGTTTTTATTTAATTTAGGATATAAAATTAATTTTATCAATTTATAAGTATTTTTTATTTTCAATATTAAATACTTTCGAACGTATTTATTGCGTTATTTATTTTTTACGAATTTCTTCAAAATAGTGCTATTATTTTTTTCTCTCTCTCCAAGGAATTTTTATTTATATAGTTTAAAAAACTATGAATTTCATTTTGCATGCTTAAAATTTGTTTGCTTTTTTGTTTCATTTATTAAATTTTTTTATCTTATAATAAAAATTAATAAATGAAACAAAATTTAATTATTTTACTATCCATCTAAACTTTTTTTTCAAATGAATTATTGAAAGGCCGTATTAGTTTGTAAATATTTTCTCGATATACTGATGTTTTTTGTGGTTTATAAAAATTCCTTCATTACTACTAATTTGTTAGTTTACATTTTTTTATAATCTTATTTAAACTACTTATTTGTTAACTTTTCTAACAGTAAAAATAAATTAAACTACAACTTAGCTATTTATGAATATTTGTTATTTTCAATATTTATTAAAAATTAACTAACGACCATACTAGTTTGAAATATTTTTTAAGGGTTTCTAGGATACACAAGAGTTTTATTCTATCAAATATTATTGTTTATGAAAATAAT
>JAPDSC010001648.1:11982-44924 GCA_026290005.1 Latrodectus geometricus
AAAAGAAAAAATAATAATTTGTGCATTTGAAAAAAAAAAATAATAAAGAAAGAAATAAAGAAAAGGTATTTCCTTAAAGAAAATTATTTTTAGTAGGGGTTATGGTTTCGCTGGATGACCAGCAATTTTTAAGGTATTGAATCAATGAGACTATTAATGAGGGACTAGGGAATTCTGCCCCACTTTTCCAAACTCTTTCCAGTTCTTGAAGAGTTTGTTGGAGTAGTGAGCGTTCAGCAATTCATCCACCTAGAATATCCCAAACATGTTTTATTAAATTCATGTCCGGAGAGCACGCTAACCACTCCATTCGTATCACACCTTCTTTCAAAAAGAAATCCTTCACCATGTTAGTACGATGTGGCCAGTAATTGTCCTCCATTAACATGAAATCATCTGCAATTATTGCAGCATAAGGAACTAGAAAAGTTCTGAGGCTCTCATCCCTACTTCAGTCAAAACATCATTTTGAATGATATAGAAATCAATACGCCCATCAATGAAATACCAACATAGATCATCTCACTTCACCGCAGCCAAATCTTTCATTTCGTACATTAACACAGGATTGTTTCTGCCTCTTTTCTTCCAGCTGAAAACACGTGTATTACTAAGATTAAGAGAAAATGGGACTCGAAGGAAAAGAATATTCCACCATTCATTTCTCCTCGAGTTCACATGCTCTTTTGCGCATTCCTTACTAGCGTGACGGTTAAGAAGACTCTCTTCTTTCATTGCTGTTAAAGAGACGCACACCACTAGTCGAACATACAGTCTTACAGCGTGAAAAAGATTTGGACAGTTTGCGTCGAAAATCTGGTATCAGTAGTCTTGCAAAGGTGTTGAAGAAGAGTGGAATACATTTTCGTCGTCTCCGAGAAATTTATACGAAAGGAAGAAAGTGCTGTGATAGGCAAATGATTAGCTTTTCAGCGCATTCAGACAAAGCAGACGCCAGTAGCGACACCTACATTGTGTTTAAATGAGGAAATTGTTCAGCCGGTTCCTCATACCCAAATTGCATTTGAACGTTGTTGCCTGGTGAAAAGTTGTTGTGATGCCTCGTGTAAGAAGGAGAAATGCGTACCAGCACGTTTCAGACTTTGATAAAGATCGAATTGTGGCATACCGGGATTGCGGTTTAACTTATCGCAGTATTGCTGCTCGCGTCGGTCGAGATCCAATGACTGTTAGCAGAATATGGAATCGATGGGCTCAGGACGGTAATACGGGACGCCATGCGAGATCTCAACGGCCACCTATCACTAGCAGCCGAGAAGAAAGGCATATTATCCGCATGGCCGTAATGGATCGTGCAACCACATCACGAGTCGTGAGTCAAGAAACGGGGTCGTTTGGAAGACAACAAGTGTCTGCACGAACAGTTCGACGACGTTTGCAGCAGCATGGACTCTCAGCTCGGAGACCATGGCTGCGGCTTCCCTTGACGCTGCGTCATAGACAAGAGCGCCTTCAATGGTGTGATCAACGACGAACCTGGGCGCACGAATGGCGAGACGTCATCTTTTCAGGTGAATCCAGGTTCTGTGTACAACATCAAGATGGTTGCTTCCGTGTTTGGTGGCATCGTGGTGAACGCACACTGGCAGCGTGCATTCGTCATCGTCATACTGGCCCATCACTTGACGTGATGGTATGGGGTGCCATTGGATACACGTCTCGGCCACTTCTTGTTCGTATTGACGGTGCTTTGAACAGTGCGCGTTACATTTCTGGTGTGTTACGACCCGTGGCTCTACCCTTTATTCGAGCCCTGCGAAACCCTACGTTTCAGCAGGATAATACCCAACAGCATGTTGCCGGTATTGTACGGACCTTCCTTGATACGGAACATGTTCGGCTGTTACCCTGGCCAGCACGTTTTCCTGATCTTTCACCAATAGAAAACGTCTGGTCAATGGTTGCCGAGCGACTGGCTCGTCACCAAACGCCAGTCACTACGGTTGATGAACTGTGGCATCGTGTTGAAGTTGCATGGGCATCTGTACCTGTACATGCAATTCAATCTTTGTTTGACTCAATGCCCAGGCGTATAACTGCTGTTATTACTGCCAGAGGTGGTTGTTCTGGGTACTGATTTCTCAGGATCTATCCAGCTAAATTTTTTGAAAATTTAATCACTTGTTATTTTTAGTATAATATATTTGTCCAATAAATATCATTTTGTTATCTGCATTTCTTCCTGGTGTAGCAATTTTAATGGCCAGTAGTGTATTTTCAGTAAAGCTTTAGAAGATTTCTTGGGAACTACTATTCTTTATCTTTTCGATTTTATTTCAATCAAAATTTATTCAGTTCTAGAAAGTGTCTTATTACTCTTCGTTTAAAATCCTTTTACATGAAGGAATAAAAAAATGTGAATTTCAAAAGATTAGTGGGAATTAAGAGGGTTTAAGGATTTATTAGGTCAGATTCTTATCATCTCATGTTCATTCGGTTTCAGTTTTAGCGTACACTAAATAAATGGCTCCCAACTTATTTTTTACTGTGAAGGAACACATTTATTAGTTAATTTTTGTGGGTAATATGACTTTTTATACTCACTCTCTGAAAATGTTGGGTTATAAAAAGCTTATAAAATAACCACGAATAATTATTATATGGATACAATTTGCATTGAAATCATACATTACACACGAAATTTATAAACCGTACAATTTTCTTTCTTTCTGATATCTTGAAAATATCTTTTTTCTTCACACAATAACTTTTCATAATGGATTGTTTTTCCTAACATCCATTGCATTTTGTGAAGACTTTTTGCTGCGAGAATGCTTTCCATAAATGTCACATTTTCGTATTGAGAGAAAAGAAAATTCTCAAATATTCACCTCGACATATATGTAATCAGGAAGCACAATATCCGCAGGGATATGTTTATTCCTTTCCTTTTTCTCAGCCAAGTAAGTAAAATTTCTAGTTTAGGATGTTTGCTTTTCTACAATAGTCTAATCTATGTTACTCTCCATTGTAAATGATCATAGAACAATATTAATTTTATGAAATTATAATAATATATTTTAATTTGGCATAGTATATACAATGATTATAAACGACGACTGTTTTTGGAGGCTGTTTCAAAAAAACACTCTTCAATCACCCATGTGAAATACGTATGGTTATGTATAAATTATGAAAAACTCTCTTCTTACAGATATCAAAGATATCTTTAGAATGACTACCTCAGTGATAATATTGATAAAAGTAACGTTACATTTCTTTGTGGTTCAAGTTATCTGATTGGTATTTCTAGTATCTATGCAACACCCATGAAATACTTATCGAAAGTTCTATGAATAAACTGCCTATATATTATTCCCTTTTTCTTTACAGAAAATCTATTCTCCTCTCTTCAATAGAATAATATGGCTTCACAGGTAGTCAGACCGGTAAGTAAAGCATTTTTTAAGCCTTAGCACTTTTGAGAACCAAATGACAAATTAAGAATATTTTACGGCATTAAAATATTTTTTAATTAGAAAAGTTATATTTTTACACGACATTTATCTTTTAACGACATTTAGATTAATTAAATCTCTCAGTAACATTATTGAAATATTTAAAGTCTTGATATTATTTTGAATTAAGAGGATTTTATTAAACATATACAGAAATTTAAAACGCAAAAATTGTCACCACAAAGTTGTCATTTTAACACCAAATATGTGTATTATCCTTAAAAAATGAAAATAATTTAATTTAAATAATTTAGTTTTTAATAAAATATTTTTTGTTATAACTTCTTAATACGATAAACCCTTTTTGTCGATTGTATTTTAATTAGGGATTTTATTTACTAACGAGAAATGTGGTATGTATAAACATTACATTTATAAATAACATTTTCTTTTTTTACTTGTTCTTTTTTCTTCATTTCTAAAGAAAACCACATTTTTAAACACTATTTCATTTTTGACAAATGTTACATTATAGCAAGCTATGTTTCATTGCTTTAAAATGTATTAACTAAAAATTTGTTTGTCCTTAAATATATCAAAATGTTTTTGCTTTTTAATAAATTTTGATTGAAATGATTGTTTGATATATTTTAAATTGTCATTTATATTATACAAATCACATAATAAAAATTAAAATGAATTTATCCTAATAAGAAATAGTAATTTATTTCTAATATTATTAATAACATTTAATGAAAGATATAGGTACTAGACTAATGGGCTAAGATCTTATGTCAGTAGAACCACCACTAAAGAAAGAACAGCTATCAAAAATTATCGTTTTAAATCATAATCATAAAAAAATATGGTATCATGAACTAAAAATTTTGTGGATACTCACAAAAATGTACCTTTGACCAAATGTCTTTTAGTTCCTGATAACTTTCAAGCCGATGGAGATGGCCCTCTTGTCTAATAATGTTTATATGAAACGAAAAAACTAATTGTATAGTGAGTGAAATCCTCGTTTACAAAAAAATGTATGATAAGAATTTTGAAAACTATTAGTTTTCATTTCAGTAATTACATCACCTCATAGTGGATTTCGCTGTTCAATATGTCATTTTAGTTATAATTTCCGTATTGTATTTGAATCATTATATAAGTACTTCATTGAAAAAACCTTATACTATTCAAGTAAAGTAGTTAGAGCATTGACACCCCTCCCCACAGTATTTTCGTAGATCGTCGAAGAATTTGAAGCTATGAGCACCAATTAACCATGTACTTTCAGATATGTTAAAATCATGATCAAACAAATCACGATTATATTACAAGGTGAAACAATGATGTTAGCCTATACTAATTGAATTACCTTCAATTTATGATGCCAGTTATATCTTATAAACATTATTAAAAGCTCTTTTCAACAAGAAATGAATTGCCACAGCTTTCATTAATTTTTTTTAATTGATACGAAAGCATTATATATATTAACTTTTAAATTTTTTTCATACAAGAGGTTTAAATGTTTCGACAACTTATTTGAGAAATCTGTCAAAAAATAAGACACTTTTGATTTGATAATTATTTCGATTATATTTTCTGTTTGATTCAATTCCGCGCTTTCTTTTACTAACTCAAATTACTGTTTTATAATTTTGAATTTATAAATTTGAATTACTGTTTTATAATTTTGAAACTTATCTTCCTAATTAGGTTAACATTCTCAGTGAAAAGGCATTCGAAGGATATTAAACAATGTATATATGAAATGGTAAATGCAAATTAATCCAAGAGTTCATTTGAAAAGCTCAAGGCAATTTAATTTCTCTAATAATTTTTTGCAATTTCGCTTGTCAAACTTAATCGAATGGTGCCAATTAAAAGAAAGTACCTCATCATATATTTGTTTCTTAAACATATATTAATAAGTTGTCATTGTCGCTAAAATTATGCTAAATTAGAGCTTTTGATATATATTCCAATAAATTATAATTAATAACTACTTTTGCACACACAATATAAAGTTGTTTTACTTTTTATCTGTAGTTGATGAAGGTTCTAATTCCAAAATTAATAATAATGATAACTAGGCATAGGTATTGTTTATAATTTCATTCTCTTTGAATTATCAATAAATGCCACCTCAATTCTAGTCCTCTCTTTTTATCTTTTAGGAAATCTTAGTTAGTTTGTTAATTTTCTTCCAAATAAATTCACTATTTTTGATTTAATATTCCAGAGAGGGTACGCGATTCTTTCGATCACCTGGCCTCCATTTTGCCTAGGAGTTATTATTTATACTTTCAAACAAAAGATAAATTAAAAATTTATTAATGGTGCTTCACACTGCTTATGGGAAGTTTGGTAAGAAAGCATCTTGCTGAAATTCTGATTCTGAAAGTTTAAAACTATCAAAAGATTAATTATTTTCTTGTACCACATATTTTCTAAAATAAACACTGTAATATGAGCTAAGAATTATGAGGTTATGGACTATGAGTTGCATAACGGAATGGCATTTACTACAAAAATATAATGTGGTATTACTACTAAATTTAATCAAGATTGGTTTCGAGTATTAAGGGAATGATCCGTGATTGTTAACTTTCAACTCGAATTCATAATTGAAAACTCGTGTAAAATTATTGTTAGAGAAAATTATTTTATTATTACAGTTTTAATTCAACCACATTTATGGTGATGATAATAAACGATAATTACTTACCACTAAAATCTAACAGCTTATAAGATGTGTTAGTTTAAAAAAAGGAAGTGCTAGCTCAATTGTCGCCTGTATTTATTGACTTTACCTCATAGTTTACAGGTTGGCTACTTTATATAAGTATAATCGACCTTCCGCCGGTTAAAAATGTCAATCACTGCAGCCGGAAATGTGACATGTGAAAATGTAAACAAACAAAAGGTCCTTGTTTCTTTTCCTTTATTTTATTTCTAAATGTACCCTGTTATGTTAATTCTTTTACAATTATAATAATTAAATAATGTCCATTGGCTTTGTGCAGCAACCCTTCTATCCTAATCCAGGTGCAATTATATATCCTGAAGTATGATTCTAATATTTAAAATCTTAAGAATTTAAACTTTTGCCTTTGAAATTTTAATATAAATTTATTTACTTTTATATATGGGTTAAATTGCAGTTTAGGTCCCCTTCTTCGTCAACTCGCGAATTTGAAATGTTTTTTCGCGCATACTTATTAATTACTCTGTTGTTTTAGCCTTTTCATTGGGCGCTAATTAAGTTTCACTTTGAAATAGGAGTAGAATTTTCGCCATAGCATCGACGTTTTTGAAAACGCGCCAAGCAAGGGACCTAAAGCAAATTTTCACCTATATATATGTTCATTCTTTTGTGGTGCTTAAATTTTTAACATTTTTGTCGTGCATTCTTATCTATTTTTTTTCGATTCACTTAAAATTTGCTAAATTTTTTCTGATATTTGTGTATTGCAATGCATTTTGATGCTAACCATTTTATCTATTGTTGGGAAAAAATTTGGTAACACACTTTTTATGGTGACACAGAGCATAAAGTCTTGCTTCAAAAATACAATAAAAAGCATTGCATATAAATATTAAATTGTAAAACACACAAAATGAAATAATTTTGCTAGGCTAAATGATGGAGATGAATTAAAGGTTAGACTATACTTTAGGATGCCCCTTTGATTCTCGCTAAGTTGTAATCGCGATTGATCGCCAAGCTGGGCAAAACCCAATCATATTCTGATTGCAACAGAGCAATTGATTGTTCTGTGCCAACAAAAATCACCAATAAAAACGATAGCCAAACAAAAATCGCCATATGTTTGCCAAGGGGGCAACCCTAAAGTATAGTTTTACCGAACTAAATTTTAAGGGTGCTGTTGGAAATTACTAATGGAAAACTTAACCTTTGTAATTTCCGGTATGATTATTTTAAAAGTCCAAACTGTGTGTGTTTAACAAAATTTTTATTACACCAGATATTACAAAGGAAAATAATTAAAACTCAAGCGATTAAAATATTCATGAGTATTTTCTGTATTTGGAGCAACACAGTTGCTTAAAAATAATAATCATAGAATCTTACCCTCAACCAATGAATAGTGAACAATAATGTGGTCATAATATTGAATCCTGACCTTAACTTGTTAGACTTTCGGTAATAGAATGAGTTGATGAATTTTTTTTTATTTTTTATTTTAGTTAAATTTATTTCATTTTCCAATAATATAGAGAGGTAAAAAGTGTAACACAAAAAAGCAGAAGTAATCTTATGCTGACAAATTACAAATTGAAGTAATTACACACTGAAATTAAAAATAATTCTATTATAAGAAAAAGTAATAAAAATTATTAATTTACTAGTTAAAATTTAATTTTAAGGATTTTTTGCAGGAATTTATTGTGTGAAAATATTTATGGATTAATTATTTATTATAAAATCTGTACCTTAATAAGATAAAGAAAAAATGTATGCAATTTGATATTATAATTATTCTCTTAACAGTAATTTATTCCATCATCAACCATTTAAAACCATTTAAAAAACAAAAAAAAAAAAAAAAGCTTGGAATCTATTACATATTTTTTATACATTGATTTTGGTTTTTCTTTATTATTTATACTTTCAATATTTGAAGTTAAAAGAATTATTATTTTTGATGATCAGAATATATTTCTATATACATTTTAATTATTGTACATAATATTAATTTAAAAAATTTAGATTTCTACAATTTCTGTGAAATTTCAAATGCAATTTGTATTTTCTTTGTTTTTATTAACAAACTTCATTTAGTCTTCATACCTATTCTAAATAAATTTGAAAAAATACACTAAAAATTAGTATGTTACTAGAAGCCACTAAATTGTTGTTAAAATTACTCAGAAGTTCCATTGTTAAACTTTTTATCAAATCTTTCCATTATTATTATTATACCATTTAATACCCAGCAGTTATAAGTATTTGATTCTTAATCAATGTAAAATGTTTCTTATTAGATCACTACCTAGATAATAATCTAAAAAGAATTAAAATTTTCTTAAAAAAGTGTTTATCACTATTTGAGAAATTATATATAATAATATTTATCATGTAATTTTAAAATAATGTGATTCTTTAAAAAATTGTAAGAAATTTGATTGAAAAATCTAGCCTTACTGACAAAGTAAGTTTTATCTTAAACATTTAATATTTTTCATTACATTGTGATGATTTAGATTATTATGACAATCTTTCTAATCAAAAATTTAATAAAAGTTTTAAATCTAGCTTGATTAATTTCTATTATTTAATAGCAGACCCAAACTTACAGCTAAGAATTTAATCTTCTTAAAACAAATTGGAAATAGCGTAAGGGACTACAATAGGTCTGAGGATCTCATCCCTATATTGGCGACCAGTGAGAAGTCCATCTTGAATGATATAGAGGTTTGTGCGGCCATCAATGGAGATTCTACCATACACCAACACTTCCCCACTGCCAAATCTGACATTTTCGTGCACGACGCAGGATTATTCCTACTGCCACAGTCTAGGTCTGGAAATGCAGGTCTTTAGTCTGCACTTCCAGTCTCCAAAAAACGGTTCCAGATCCTGGAAATCACACTTTGTGACACTCCAATGGCTTGCGCTACTTCGGCTTGACTTTGTCCCCCTTCTAATCTACCAACAACTCTCCAAGCTTCTGAATCGGTTAAATGACTTTGCTGAGACATCGTACTCATCAAAACAAAGCAGTCACTGATTGCCAATCATCTTGTCTTTTATTCAGTTGAAAGTCAAATTTCATTCACTGCCGCTGAAGCGACGTTTTTGGATGTCGATCTCAAAATTAACATACTCCACAGTTTGAAAACCAGAAAAATTTGCATTTGTGATTCTCTTCTTCCATTTTCGGCAAAAAAAAATTGGCTTATTTCTTTATTTTATATAAAATTTATAATAACCTTTAATTGTTTTGAGCAGTGTAGATATCTAATATTCCTAACATTATGCATTTTAGAGAAAAAAATGGAGTGCCATTAATTATTAATAAACTTTGTATTTCAGGGAATTCCTTATCGTGGTTGTATCCCTAATGGTCTTCATGAAGGTAAACTTATTGAAATAAAAGGTGTTGTCCCATATGGAGCTAATGTGTAAGTACTTATATAAATGGATAATATTATAATGTAATTTTATCACTAATATATAAACTATTCTTTTTGTTCATTACCATTAATTCAAAACTAGATAAAGATATTCCAGTTGAAAAATGAACCATTGTGCTAAAATCAACTATTACTCTTCAATTTCAGTAGCCATATAAAAAGCATGTCAAATGAAAATTTTTTATTTTATATCTTCTACTTAAATAGAGATTTGAATATTTAAAATTAGAAGAATTTCATTTATTTGCTAGTTTAAATTTAGTATTTTGTAATGTTTTATTTTCCTATTGAGAAATTTTTAAGACTGTATTTATTTATGATTTTTCTTATTGGGGATTAAAATGATTATATTTGGTGAATTAAATTTTGGAACTCAGTATTTAAGGAACTAATTGTTGAGAATGACATTTCAACTGATAGAATGTAATTATTTTGTCAGAATGATATATTTGTTTAAAAAATAAAAGTAAGTTCTTGAAAACAGGTAATTTTTGATTATTTCAACAACTTCATGTTTTAGTACCAATTTTTCTATTATTTTAAAATCTCTGTTCACTTGCTTTCATATCCCCCCCCCCCCCCCCGCCAAAAAAAGAAAATTTCATCTACTATAGATACAGTAGCAGACAATAAATTATAACAACAGTCACTTTTTTATTAAAACAATAGAATTTATTAATTTTTAAGTGTCGGAATAGGTCCATTCTCTATTTTTTTAAAACTATTTTACCTTGTATAAAAATAGTACCTTCTTATTATATATTGATTTTCTTAAGTTGTATAATAAACCTCAGAAAAAAAATCATCAGAATCAAAAGTTTAGATGTCTTACAAGTGAAAAGACAGGTAATTTGAATTTGACATTTGCACCCTCCCCCCCCCACCATAAATAAATTTTTTAAGGGGAGCATTTGCATCTAACTATAATTTTTTTATATTAATATATGTATTGTAATTCTATTTAAGTTTCAATACTGCTTTAATTATTTATTTTAAACATAAAGTCACAAAATTTATAATTAAAATCTATGTATAAAAATTTTCAAATATTTTTTATTCATACATTCAATTATAAATATAATGCACACACAATTTAAAAATTGCCTGTGTTATCAATTTTCTGAAACAATATAATTTTCCAATTCATTAAGTTTATATTAATGGAAACTTTAATTTGTGAAATGAATTAGCTGTCTATTGACTTGATCTTCTGTTACATTTCCTCTGTCTAATGTCTGAGTGTTTGTTAAAGTATTTCACTGTCAGAAATTTTTATTAGTAAATAATATTGTAACTGATGTTTATCTGAATGAGAACAAAATTTATTTCTAATATACTTATCTTTTATCAATAACTAACCATCTAATATACTGTTATGAATTCTTGTGTTTGAATATTATGAGTGTTTAAAATTTGCTATTAAGTAGAATGAATGATGGAATAATGTCTTGATGTTTTAGAATATTTCTGGACAAATATAAGCCATTTATTTTTGAATTTCTATTTTGTACTTTCTCTCCAATATTTGCTAATATTTTGATTTTTGCAAAAGTCAATTTGAAGCAATCCATCCATTATATTTTAATAAAAATAGTCATAGATTATGACATGAATTTAACACCACTGGGCATTCTATATTGAATACTGTATGTTAGTCAAAATTTCAGATCTTGCATATAAGTGAAAAACAAAAAATATTTACATTGAGTTATTAAAGTTTCCAGTGATGTAACTATCTTTCATACTAATTAGATTTGAAGTCAACCTACTTACTGGACTGGATCCATCTTCTGATCGTCCATTGCATATTAGTGTGAGATTTAATGGTCATATTGTTGTTAGAAATTCTTTACAACAAGGTATGTGGGGACCAGAAGAGAGATACGGCCAATTTCCATTTCATTCTGGCCAACCATTTACAATGATGATTTCTGTTGAATCCACATGCTATCGGGTATACATCTTATTTATTTTTAAGCATATAAATTTTGCTAATATATAAATAATTTTAAATTGCTTAATAATCCATGTGTAAATAAAAATGATTTTGGTAAAAAGCTGTTTGCTTATCAAATATTTTGTAAATCTGATGTATTTTATGATAGGAAATTAGTTGAATTTATTTTTCTATTCAAAATAAATATACCTTAATATGATTCAATTTGTCTTGATAAAATTAATTTTAAACTTATTTAAAAAAAAAAAAAACTTTGTATAAATTTGGTTAAGTAAATGGAAGCTACTATATTTTATCTTGATCTGTTGTGTTGTTTAAACACCTGATTAGCATATTTGCTAATCATAATTTATACTATCCTATAGTGCAATGAAGATATTTAGAGAAACATCAAATTTTTCTTTAATTGTTGCTATCACCTGATTTAGAATGATAAATATGCTCATTTTGCTTTTCACTTTAAAGATTTAGATTTTGACTTTGCACTTTAAAAAGTAATCTAATTTCTTTGTAACATTGTCTTATAATTTTGATATCTAAATCTAATGAAAAGCCTTAAGCATCCATTGACACATTTTTGATATCTTTATTAAAAATGTATTAATGAAATAACTTGCTTAAAATTCATGGTTAATTATTAAATTGTGATATGATTAAATTATTTAAAAATACGCAAAATACCTTATGAAAACAAACTGATTATTCTTAACAAAATTGTGTTTAAAATAGATTCCAAAAATTAAAATGGACAGTAATAATCATTTTTGAATAATAATCTATTTTAATTTATTTATATTAAAACAAATTTTAAATTTTGACTTTTTAAATAATTAAGTAACCTTCTTTTTAAATGTGAAACTATGTTAAGCTATAATGTCAATCCTTTAGCTTTGATTCAGAAAAACATGCCAACATCAAAGATACAATTAAAATTTAAATATATTTTCATTTGTTAGTTTTTAAGTTAAAAATTTTAGCCTTTTAAGTAATTGAATAGCAATTTTCTTTAAGTTTAGAATTACCTAAAGGTAATGTGTTAATCCTTTAGCTTAGAAAGAAGACAACAGTTCTATATCTAAAGAGATAAATTACTAAAATTTGAATAAATGCATCTTAAAATTACATATTTGTTTCTATTTATTTTTGACATTTAAAAGAGTTAAATACATAATCAGTTATATACTTATCAAATAAAATCTAAGGAAATCATTTATATATAAACTTATTGCAGATATAAGATAGCATACTGATATCCAGGATTATTTTTATATTGCATATAATATTCGTATAATGTACACAGAAACAAAAAAGCTTTTGCACCAATTTTCATGTGTTCTGTTTTATGACTCATGCAAGAAACAAATGGATAGACATAAAAGATGTTGGTTTGTTATTTGCAACTTTTGATTAAGTTAATAAAAATAGTCCTTCACACACCCACCCACTTAATAATCTTACACAGTAAATGTCTTAATAGTTAAAAACTTAAACTTATTCTTAATTATGCTTCAAAAATACTTAAAAAAGGAAAAGGTACAAAAATTTAGGTCACTTATATTTTATGAATAATAATAAATTTGACAAATATATTTTGGAGGGGGGGGGAACTCTGAGTGGCACATTTGAATTTTAAAGCAAATCAATTAGAATTATAAATTTTTATTCAATATTGTAAATTTTGCCTTTACCAGGTATTAATATATTACTTAAAATTGAAATATTATTTTTATAATATTCCAATTTGAGTTGTAAATAGAAGAATAATTAAAATATTATAACTGGTATTTTAAATTGTTATCAAGTATAATATTTGATTAGTAATTTTCAAATATATATATAAATATATATATATTTGACTAAGAAATCAAACACTTTGGCAGTTCAACCTTTCAGCCCAGTGGTGCATTAGATATGCTACAGATATGATTAATATAATTCCAAAACCTGACAAATAACATTCTAGTAAAAAATATATTTGAAAATGTAAAATTCAAGTACTATGTAAAAATATTATATCTAGCAAACTATTTCACAGAGGATAGAATGTTTAAATATAAGAACCATAAAAAATACTGCAGGTCTTTGGTTACCTATTGATTTTAAGTTAAATCCTTGTAAACATCAAACCTGTGGTAAATTTGAAACATGGTCATGTTACAAAATCATTGACCTGACTCTTTTCATAGTCTCCTTCTCAATTCTTTGGTTTTAAAAAGGTAAAATATGATTAATTTTCTTTTTTTTTATAATCTTAACCATAAAAAAATTTTGTCATTTTTTTAAACTTTTGACAACAGAAATATTTGACTTGACTTTCATATTCAGGTAGTAACAGTATCAAGTATTGATGCTAATCACTAAGCTATTGATGGTGTGAAAGAAAATTATCAAAATATTTTAATCTTGCATATTTATGAATATGTATCATAGAAACACCACTCTAAAAAATAAATTAACTATGATTTATTAGGAAACTTGAAGGTGTATTACACTTCTTAAACTTACTGAAACATGACATATTCTATTTTCTTTCTGTCTTCATATTAAGTATTTTATTTTGTTTATTTGACTGTTATGTTAATATATCTTTACATTCATTTAAAAAGTTTAGTTTGTTTTTCATACACTGTTGAATTTGACAATTATGATTAAAAATATAGAATATTGCTTAGCTTGTAGAAAAATTATATATTGAGACAAAATGTTCATTTGTGGATCAGTAACAAATATTAATTTTAAAATATTTATGCTGATAAAATGTTAAGTTTTGATATTTTAAAAAGTTTAAAGTCTTCATTTTATGTACTTGTTATTAAAAAATATTTCAAAATATTCTTAGTAGTTCAAAAAAATTTTTTAGTAAAAATTTTATTGAATTTCTAAATGTATGTATCTCTAATAGTATTAAAATTGCTCTAATATACAAAAAGAAACCTTAGAGTAACAAACAAACCTAAACTAATATTAATGTAGATTTAGAAGTCAGTTTATGTATTCTGTAAACCTTAATTGCAAGGTTCTTCTTGATTATTCATTGATTTTTCATGATAAAATTAAATTTCTAATTGACATGTAAAGATTTTTTTTATTCTGCTATTGGAATATATTTATTTATTAAAAGTTTACTTATAACAAGATGTATTTCTTATAACCATTGTACTTATTTATATTAATGTGGCAGTAATTAATATTATTTATAGCAAATAATTATGATCACAAACTATTTTATAGTAATGTAAATGTTTTGCTATAAATAGTTTCAGCTCATTTACTGGCTCATTTACTTTATTAATAGATAGCTGTTAATAACCAACATCACTGGGAATTTGTCCATAGAATTCTGCCTCTTTCTCGAGTGATTTCATTGCACATTGATGGCTCTGTTCAAATTGAGAAAATTGAATACATTGATAAAATGGTTCCAGTGAGTTTTCTTTAAATATTTTTATTTGATTTCTGTACAATAAGAATTACTAATTTTCTGACTATTTTTGTACAGAAATTTTAAATGTTTAAAACGTGAAGTATTTTATTTTGCAAAATCTAATATTTAGAATGTAATTTATTGTATCTTGTATAAAAATTGTTTTTTTTTTTTTAGTTAAGTTCATTTAAGAATGATGATAATTTAATTTATTAGTAAAGCACAATACTTATGCAAGTAAACTATTTTATTGAATTAATTATTTTAATGCCTATTTGTTTTATAGAATAATTAATTTAAAACTCATAATAAAGTGAACTCCTAATTTTAATGTAATTAAGTGAAATGGCTATCACAAACAAGTTAATTTCTCAAATAATCATTACAATACTAAAACATAGTATAAATTAACTTAAATATGCATTTGAATTATTTAAACTCTCAGTTACAAATATAATTATACTTATTATTAGATAAACAAGAAAGTTCTTGGCATTTTCCAGTTCCCTTTAAATGAAGTTAGAATAAATATGCAAATTAGTGTATGACATGGTTGAGACACCGATCAGTCAAGAATAGGAATACTAGTTATTATAAAACCAGGTCCACAGTGCACATTCATCAATAGTAACTCATAAAGTAGTGAATAGAAATGAACATGTTGACGGTGTTTGTTCGATGTTTTTTGCTTTACAACTTCAAAGTGGGCTTATCAGATGTTACATCAAGTTGCCAAATATATCAAGCATTTGGGGATAGTTCTGTGAATGAACCTACAACAAGGCATTGATTTCACAAATTCAGGCTGGGAGATTTATCCTCCTGTGATTGGCACAGCTTGCCCTTTTTGGATCTTGTGCCACAAAACCCAACCAACCATTGTCTTTCTGTGATGAATCTCACAGTTGGTGATCTTCATAATCCAAGCCTTAAGCCTTAGATAATGAAGCCTTGCATGTAGCCACTGAGGAGCACAGTAGTCAAACATGTTTTGGTGAACTTGCCAGACAATTCCATGCTTCTGGTGAAATGGTTAGACTTTATTTGCACTGCTTATATAAAACATACAGGCTAAGCAAATGGATTCCTCAAATGTTGTTGGAAGTCCATCAGCATCCTATTTATTATTGCTTTCTCACCACTGTAATGTATCTAAATTCAATCAAGTGCTGATGAGCCTCTCATAATTGGGTCATGTTCACACTCCCAAGTGTTTCAAACATTGATTGTCCCCCCAGAATACTGCCCCACACAGTGAAAGACCACCTATGCATTCACGCAAGATTATTCTTTCTGTCTGATGGACTGGTTTGCAAGTGGCTCACTATCCTAACAACAGGCCAAACAGTCACTGCAGACCTGTACTCATCACAATTAGAACGTGTGCTACAGACATTGTACCAGTAGGAGCCAGCATTTGTTAATTGCTAGGGTGTACTGTTCTTGGCTGATAACATAAGACCGTATGTTTTGAGAGTGTCCAGGAATACCATACAGTAATTTGATTGGGAGACTTTGTGCCATCCCCCTTAATCATCTGATCCCGCATTATCAGATTACCACCTCTTCCATTCTCTGGACAGTCATGTTTGGGAAAAATCCTTCATCAATGAAGCAGACTTTCGCAAAGCACTCATGGACTTCTTTGCAACCAAAACCCCCAAGTTTTTCCACAATAGAATAGCACAACTGAAGACATGTTGCCAGAAGGTACTGGATGCCAGTGGTGATTACTTTGAGGCTACTCTTTGTGTAGGTCGTGTTCTTTTGTGTCATTAAAAATGGCAAGAATTTTCTTATCTGCCCGTACTTGAGAAATTATTATTTAAGAATTTGATTTACTTCTGTAAAAAAAATCAGCTGAATATCTTTTTTTTACTGGGATTGAAACTGTTTTTGAATTCAGACACCATGGATAACGTACAAAGCAAATTTACATTACTCTTGGGGTTTTTTTTATTTTTTTTATTTTTTTATTTATTTCTTTTTATATATATATATATATATATAAGCATTAAAGAATTTTATAAAACAGGATAAAATTCTATTTCTGAAATCATTTGTTGTGATTCCATGAAAGGAAAAGTTAAATATTATTAGAATTTATGGGAATCTGTTCGGTCAAAAAGAAAATACTTTGTAGATAGGGTAAAAATTGCTATCAAAAGAATCTTAATGTTGAAAATATGTATTGATTCTTAGTTTTGAAGTTCTTTTATGTATGTATTTTGCTACCTAACCTCTCTCTCACTAATGAAAGCTTTTTTTCCCCATCTCAATGAGTTACTTTTCTTATTAGAAGATTCAGACATTAATCAATGTTTTAAAATCATATAATATTTTGTTAATCATATTCCAGAAGAGACCAAAAATAAAATTGTCCAAAGACATTTTGTCTAGTTGTTTGAGTGTAAGCATTACAAAAAATTTAAATTGCTAATCAAGTTTTTTTATGCTTTTGTTCTTAATTAGTAAAAAGATATATTTATTATTGATTTTGACAGAATGCTGTTTTCCTAGTATTCTGAAGCTAAGACAAACTATAAGTGATTAATTATTTATTTAATATTGTAAATAAAAAAGTGAACTTACATTTTTTTTTATATGTTTCATCATTTACTGAGAAGGAAATATTAATAACATTAAATAC
Source organism: Latrodectus geometricus (assembly GCA_026290005.1). Classification (NCBI taxonomy): domain Eukaryota; kingdom Metazoa; phylum Arthropoda; class Arachnida; order Araneae; family Theridiidae; genus Latrodectus; species Latrodectus geometricus. The sequence goes on from JAPDSC010001648.1 coordinate 29,598, forward strand.
AAATAAACTAAGAATTATTTTTTAAAAAAAATGTGCTTAAAACATTGCTTAACATTTAAATTATTTTTGAAAATAAAAACACCTCTACTATTTTGTAAGTAATTTATTAAACAAATGTATTAAATAGTGAGTTCAAACTACTTGTGCTACAACAAAATAAGTTCATAAAATTGGCCAGCTTGTTAATCATCTGGCTTGTACTTTGTTAATTTTTCATTTTATCATTAAATGTCAAAACAAAATTTATTTCTTTTGTAAATGAGATCATTTTTAAGGTAAGTATATTACTAAGAATGATGACATTGTTTTCATTAGCACATAGTTATAATGCTAATATTATATTATCTTAAACATTTTCAATGAATACAGTCAATGTACTAAGGTATTTGTGTAAGAAGCAGTTAATTTTATTATATTATTGAAATGAATTATTATTGATATTAGAATAAAAAATAGTTTTATTTCATAATTTAATAAGTTCTCATTCATTACTAGAAGAAAATTTTTAATTGGAATTATCCTTCAATTTTAGTGTAACATAAATTTAACATATGTTCTTTTTGGCAAATACTGAAGTTTCCCTCCTTGCTATCACAAATATTCAAGCTACTGAAGTTTAGCAAATAAATCCCATTCTCAAAATATTTTTACTATAAATAATTTTTGTCATGAAACATTTCTTATCTTAAGTAATTGTTGAAATACTAGTAATGTGAATAATAAATTATTTAATGTAATATTTTTAAAAAATCTGGATTTAAACTCCATCTTAGTCCCAGTAAGATTGTTTATATTCTTATTGGGATTGTTTATATTTCAGGGCACAAATATTGCAATTTTATTTGGCATTTTATTATGTGTAAAAATTAACATATCAAACGTGAATTAAACAATATTAAAACCTCAATAAATTAGAAAATTAATTAATAAATGAATAATAAAAATCCAACTCCTATGAAAAGTGTAATTCATTTAAATTGAACTTATCTTTAAAAATCTTATTTTCAAATTTTTGTCAAAGATTATAAAACTATATCTGCAGAATTATAACAAAGTAGTTATAATGAAAATTGCTTTAAGTATAAATTGATTGTTCTAAATTTGGCGAGAATTCATGTTGCATTTTTTCTCAGGGTTTTCCTTCTACAACATGTGTTCCACTTCCAGGCATTTTGCCTCGAGTAGTGCAGCCAGGAGGCTGCATTATTCCTCCACCTGAACAGCAGATTAATGTTTACCCTCAACCACCACACATTCTTCCAGCAGTGACTGTAAGCTTGAATTTGGCACCCGTTGAGAAAACCTATGAAATAAATTTTATAGAATTGTAGATATTTAACAAAAGAAGGGGAATTATTTTAAGTATAATTAGATTATTCAATAATTAGCAAGAATTCATGTTGCTTCTTTCTTCAGGGTTTTCCTTCTACAACCTGTGTACCAATTCCAGGCATTATGCCTGGTGTTATGCAGCCAGGAGGCTGCATTATTCCTCCACCTGAGCAGCAGATTAATGTTTGCCCACAACCACCATATATTCCTCAACCAGCAACTGTTAGCTCGAATTTGGCACCTATTTATAACCCAGTAAGAAATTCTTATGAGTTTCATAATTTTTGTTTATTATTATCAATGTGTATCTAGGATATTGATATATATCTATGATATTGATATACTATTGATATTTATTATATTGTATAATTAGATTTATTCAAGATAAATTGGATTATATGTATGGCTTTGTAAATATTTGAAATTGGTGAGAAAGTATCTTATTCCTATTAAATATTAAAAATAAAAGTCTAATAAACTATATATTGCTTATGAAAATTATACCAATAAGTTTTTTATTAGTATAAATAAATTCAATTACCATGTAATTAGTTTTTGTTAATTCAAACAGTTTCTAATAAGTTTAGTCTCTAATATTATGAATTATATTCAATGTTATAGAAACAGAGTTTATTTAGCTTTCAATTACCAGTAGATAAGATAATGTTTATATTTTAATATTAATTGTAAATTGATATTGAAATATAAACATTATGTTATCAACTTATTGTAAATTAATATTACAAAGTTAACATTAATAAAATTCAGATAGAGAAGAAAAGTCATTGAATTTTATTTAATATTCTGATATTTGTATGAATATGTGTTCAAACTCTTGCATTGTTTTGCTTATTCTTACATAGTTTGTATTTAAATGATTTTACTTTTTTAAATTAAATCAAACATAAGAGAATGGACAAATTTAAATAGTAAAATTATTGATAACTAAGGCATCAATGTTAATTCACAAATTGTACTAATGTGTTTTGGAAACATATACCATATTTATGCGAATCTAATGCACCATCGAATGTAATGTGCATTCCCATTTTAAAACTTCAATTAATAAAAAAATTTATTGTCGGCGAATGTAATGCACATTTATATAAACTATCAATCAATAGAATGATAATTTTATTTAAATTTATATATAGATACTATATTTTATACATAAACATTTCTATTAGCTAACAGTTTCTACAATCAGTGATTATTTGTAAACGTCCTTATTCACTAACGTTTTCATCACTGGAATTCTCGCAACTCTCTTTGTCAGAAGCAGATTAATTTCTTTTTTCCTCATCATCATCATCCTTGGCGTTCCAGAGCACGTGATCTTCAATGCTATTCAATGAATTTAAATGCAGCATTTCTTGAAAGATTTCACAATCATTGGTGCTTCGATGCTTTTCCAGACAGCAAAAACCCAATGCGCTGTGTAGGACGCTTAATTTTTCCTATCAGGGGCAATTGACGGTTTGGCTCACAAAACCATTTTTATATTCCTCCTGAACGTATCCCTTAAAAGGTTTATTTATACTAACGTCCAGGAATGATAACAAGATCACTGCCTAGGCTGTGCATCTTCTTTTTTACATTGTCGGTAAGATGACCAATAAATGCATCCAGATAAAGCATTGATGGTGGATTGGAGAGCCCACTGCAACAGCGTTCCCATACATTTTGGAGCTAATCAAGCATCAATGATTCCGTCATCTTCCCCTTCTTTTGATTTCAAATCAGGACATCATCTGAGAGCAGCTTTTCACTCTTAGGGGTTTTAGGGCATGTTTTCCATTTGAAGATTAAGAAAGGGGGAAATTTCCATCTGTTTGATGTAATTGCAAGCATCACTGTTAGGCATTGTTTTTCACATCCCGAAGTTTTGATGATAACTTACTTAGTCCCTTTCTCAGTAATGGTGCAGTTACGAGGCATATCAAACCAAATTGGTGTCTCGTCAGCAATGTCAATTTTACCCCATGTAAAAATTCTTTTCCTTCCAAAGTGTGATGACATACCGCTGAAATTTTAGTAGTTTTCCCTAAAAATCTGCAGAAAGCTATTGGCATATTGTTGTACGACCTCTTAGATATAAGCCCATCCACTTCATAAACCGATCCACCCATACACGGCTAGCCTTAAGCTCGTGTTTCAGTATTCCAAGAATTTTAGCCTCCTCTTTTGCTTTATTTCTAATGGTGTCATTAGTCACAGGTTGTCCATTCTTCCTCCTTTCAGATACAAACTCCAAAACTTTTTCTTCAACTTTAGGGTGTCTTCCTTTACAAGTTTCAGTAAATTTCTTTCTACTAGCTTTAGTTGCAAACAGTGCCAATTTCTGTTGGCACCACAAGCGGACATTGCTCTCAGCTACGTTGAACTCTCTCTCTGCTTTTCTATTGCCATTTTTTCAGCATAAAAAATTACTTCTGTTTGAAAGTAGAGTCATATGACATTCTTCTCTGTTTGCCCTCCATTTCATGACTTCATACGCTGCAGTTTGTATCCTCTATGCAATATAAAAAATTAATTTTGTTCTTTTTTATCTGCATTCCTATCCTAATGAGGTTTGGATAGGAATGCAGATAATCACATTCTTGTCCACTGCACATATGAAAAAAAAAATTGCATGTCTGCAATTTTGTTGTTTGTATAAACAGCCACCTCTCAGCAATCTGGTTGAAATACTATTTGATCTCCAATATTCGCAGAGTTTCAGTCTGTGAAGTAAAGCATTTTCATCTTGAACTATTCTTATAGAAGAGTAAACTGTCTGTAATGATGGTAGAAGTCAGCAATCACTTTGGAGTTTTGTCACTAGTGCAGGCCACCAAAAAACTTATCTTGCCAGTCAAGATTAGATCATTTGCAAAATTTTTCGGTGTGGAAAATAAATTCTTTTGAGATTAAAAACTGATTTATAAATTGAGCTGGTTCAAAATAAAATGGAAAAGTAATTCTTGATTGATGCATTTACATTAAATATAAGTAATAATAAAAATTATTGAATTCTCTATTTTCTTCTAAGATGAAATTTAGGGTATAGTATTTAATGTCTTTTTGTGTGAACATATAATTAAATATGCCATTGAAATTGGCTGTGTCATGTTTTTGTATACTGATTAACTATTAATTTTTATACTAATTAAAACTTTTCTTTATCTTTTTCATTATGTTTCATATTTATTTATAGTTTTTTTTAATGGAGTATATTGTATTTGTCTTGCGTTTGAATTTCTGATATTGAAAACATTTTGGAAATACTTGTTTATTTAAAATTTATTTAAATTTTATTTAAAATATTCCAAGCAGATTATTAATAATTATATCATCAAAACATGCTTCTGGATGAAAAAACACCCGTTTATACATTTAGAACATTACCTAGTGGCTTACCATTCATGTTCATCCATATCTCCTATCACTTATGTTGACGAGTTTTTCTCCCCATAATATAATATTTGCAGTTTTGATCGTACATAATTCATCATATTGTTTTGCATGTTATGCTAAGCTAGAAATATATTTGTTTTGCAAAAAAAAAAAAAAAAAAAAAAAGTAATAAAAATGTGAAATTTATATCTATGTTATTAATGCAGTGAAGATTAATTCAGAGTCATACCTCACATAAGATAGTTAGAACATTTTAGTCTGGCTGAAGACAACACCAAACCTTTTGCAATATGTCTTTTCTTCTTTTTTTGTGTAATTGTTTTTAAACAAATGCTTTTAGATAAATAATGCTGATTTTCACCATTTCTAATTTTAATGTCAATATTATGATTTTTAACAATTATATAAATTGAATTGTATATCTAGCTAACTATACAATAAATGCATATTAATTTTGAGTAAAATGCTCCCTTGCAATTATGTGTTTTTCTTTTCCTGTTTTCTAAAGTGATGCATTATAAATTTATAAAGCCTCCCATCAAAATACATACTTGCAATTGAAAGTATTATTTATTTTTTGCAAACGCATTTTTTTCTTTATTATAACATTGAAATATTTTGCTAAGTAGTTGAGGCATCTGGTGTACTTGAGAAATATATGACTCAGTGGTTAGCTTTTACACCTCTAACTGTAAAAAATTGCATAACTTATTTACTAAAATATTTTTAATTCAAAATTTAATCATATTGTATAAAGTGAGGATATTTCTTACTAATTATACAATTTTTTTTCTTGTAGTCTATTCCTTACGCATATCCAATCTATGGCGGCCTTAAACCTGGTATGATGGCATATATTAGTGGGAGACCTTCAGCCAGTGCTTATAAGTATGTAACTTTCATAAATGAGACATTATTCCTTGAAATGAAATATAAACTATCAATATTTAATTTCTCATAGTGAAAATAATTGTATTAAAACAATTTTGTTGGATATATTTGAGTGATAATTACTTTATCATAAAAAGACAAAATCTCTTAATATTGTAGAAACATAAAGAAATACACAGTTTTAAGGTGATACAAAGCTTTGTAAAAACATTATTTTAGAAAGTTAAAAAATAATATTGATCTAATTTTAGCAGCCTATATTTTTTATTTTGTTATCTGATTAGTTATGAATTATTTAATTAATTGTTCACAATTCCTGTTCTTTGTCATTAAATGCTCATGCTATTTGACAAATGTTACATCATAAAGATAAGACTATATAGTTAGTGATTAGCTAATGAGAAAGAAAACAAAAATGTTTGATAAACTAAGTTCAATAACTCTTAAAAGAAACCAGTTCTTTAAGATGATTTTCATCAGTGTTTTTGAAGAGATGCTTGACCTTTAACAGAATTAAGTTAGAACAGCAAACAATTTTGTTAAAGATAACTGGTTATAGATACTCTACTCAAATAACTACTCTTTTTATTTCTGCTTTGGAAAGTTAGATATTTAAAAAAAAAAAAAAAAAAAAAAAAAAAAAAAAAAAAAAAATTTCTTTTAATAAATAACATATAATAATGTTAAATGTTTTATTACAGTTCCTGTTATATTAACCAATTTTGAATTACCTTACCTTTCAAAGGAAATTACTGATGATCCTATTAAAAAAAAAGTATTTTCTTGCTTTAAAACGTTCTTACTAAATTAAAATTTCTGATGTAATTGTGAAGATACTCAGAGAGGAAAAGTCATCATAATAGTTTAAAACAATAGAAATTCTATATGAGTGTGATGCTCTTGCTCTTACAAGATTCACTACTCTAGGTAATCCATATCCTAAAGAGTTACACCTAAACTCCAATGAGGGCCTATCAGACTTTATAAATAAAGTAGGTGACCCAAGACAATGGAACTAGGAAAAAATTATGCTTGGATCATGGTACAAAATGCAACAATGCAGAGGTGCCACATATCTGACAAGCTCAAGAAGAAGAAGAAACAATAGAAAAAATTGTTAAATTTTGCTGCATATCTTGTTTCTTTAACAGCTTCAGAAATGGTAGAGGAATATGTTCCTTTCACTCATAAGAATCAAAGTTCTAATTCATTTATGGTGTATTCGAAATAATTTTGATATTCCTACATTTGACATGTTTTTTAATTTATTCTGAGGAAAAATAATGAAATTTTTATTTATCAGGATTGAACAAATTAATTATAGTACATAATTTGTGATCGATCTCTCATCGGCATTCATAAACTGATATTAATTAATGTACATTATTTTCTTGCATCCAGAGAATATTAATTAAAGCAGAGCACTGCACTCATTGGTTACAAAATAAATGAACATAGATTTCTCTTTTAATCATTCAATAGCTTAAAAGGTTTTAGTTTGAGTGTACTGAAATTAAAGCATTTCAGTCTACTGAGTGATAAAATTTGAATTAAATAATTCATTACTTTAGAGGAACATTATCATTTTTTTGATTAAAAATCAATGTTTGATAATTAATTAATGAGAAGAAAATATTTTAAGTGTTTTTCGTAAAGGAAAATTTACAAAGTTATATATATATATATATATATATATATATATATATATATACATATACATACATGTGTGTGTTTATATATATGAATATTTATATATATATCCACAAATATAAAAATTATCGAGGAAATTTTGTTTTTTTATTAGCCAATAAATTAAAGCAGAGATATTAAATATATTGTTCTAAGCGATTTTATTTCATTTATGTTATTATCACCATTAAAAACTGCATACAAGAAAAAAAGTCCCATCGTATATTAGTGATTAAATTTTTGCTATTAGATAATTGCATGTGACATAAAGAGGTGAATATACAAAAATAACTAAACTCACTTAATATCATAAAATGAATTAACATTTGGAATATAGATGCTTTAAAGATAAAGATTTATCTGTTATAATTGATTATTTATATATATATGTGTGTGTGTGTGCACACACACACGCAGGATTTTTTTTAAAATAAAATTTAGCATTCTGGAAAACAAAATATTTCATTTATGAATTCTTTTTGTTTTCAATCTAAAAACTACATGCCTAAACACAGTTGAACTCAGTTAACTTTAGCCTCATTTCTAGGAAGGAGAAACTCAGAATCTTTGTTTCATGTATGCATTTTTAATTGACAGAATTAAAATAACTTTGAGCTATGTTGTGCTCAAAAAGGATTTATTCCTTATGCAATCAATTCATAAATGAATGTAAACCAAAAACTTTTTTACTTAAATCCCATAGTAATACTGATATTCCTATTCTATTAAAAGATTCTTTATAAATGGAATTTGAAATAACTATATTTTTTAAATACTCATTTCCTTGAAATAAAAACAATTATCTTTAAATAAATATACAGTAAAATAATACAAGTGATTTTCTTCATTATTTTTTGTTTACATGAATCCTAATTAATTGCTTATCAGCTAATTTTATTTTGTTTTCAATTTAAGTAGCAACTTTTTCGGATGCCTCTTATCTTGTTTTCATAATTAATTCAATGTTATTAACAACTGTTTACTTCAAACTTTTCTGATGATTATTTGCTAAATGAAAGAAAGGCTTACTTAAATATAAATTAAGGCAAGGCTTTTTTAAATATAAATTAAGAAAACCTTTTTTTCACTTAATCCACTTTTCTTTATAATGAATAAACCACTTTTTGTACGAAAAAATTTATATTGCATTAAAAAAATTAAAAGACTTTTTCAATGCACTAAGCTATGGGGAAAAAAAAAACAGATTACTTCCATAAGTTTTTTTTTTTTCTCCCCTTATTCATATGTTAGATATGTCAAATAGCCAGAGCAAAGCAGTGACTTAAATAATAATTCACATATCTTTTTTTTAAGTAATACACTCTTATAAAAATAGTGAATCTTGTGTAGTGACAAATTTTATTTGTTAGAAGTATGAATATCACTCCTTACTGAGAATAATATTCTACTTTTTATAAAAAAATGCTTTATTTAAATTAATTTTATTTTCTTTCAATGCATTAAAAGTTATAAAACTTCAGAAAATAAATGTGTGTAGAATAGACTAAATCTTCAAGAAATGGGACTTTGAAGAAGCCGGTTTTTCTGGAATCTTAATTAAATTTCTTCTGTCATGGATGTATTATTATATAATCTAGTGGAATATTTTAAAATTGAAAGCAATATTTTTCTTATTATGAGTAAAAAAAATGCACTCTTTTACTGCATTAAATTAGGACTCATTTAGAGAAATGCAAATGAGCTTTAATCTTGAATTTTGTATTAACTTGTTTGAAATCTTTCTCCACCATTTAAAAAAATGTAAATTAATTTATATTGTTTGTTTTTTTTTATAATTGAACTAAAAGGATTAATTTTTAAATGTAAAACAATTCATAAATTTTCAGTTACAACGCCTACATGTTAATATCTGTTTGAATATAATCTGTTTATAAAATATGAAAGAGTAATTAGATAAATTATTTTTAAAGAATAATTAGATAGAAATAAAATAAGGTAATTAAAGTTTAAAAAATATTCTTTGAAATATTATTTTAATAGAAAAATTCACATATTATTATAAAAAATGTTTTCAATTATGCAGTATTATATGTTTTGTATTTCCAGATTTACATTAAACTTCCAAGCTGGAACATCACCTTATCCTCCTCCAGATATTGCCTTTCATTTTGATGTACGCTTCTATAACCGCACTATCATACGAAACTCCCGCACAAATAATGTTTGGGAAAGAGAAGAAACCCTGATATCGCACTTCCCTTTCCAGCCAGCTGTGAATTTTGATATGATAATACGAATCGAAAGCGACAGGTTTATGGTGGCCCTCAATGGTCAGCATTTCATAGAATTTAGGCATCGACTTCAGCCTTTAGCACGTTTTGATACCCTCTACATTGAAAATGATATTGTTGTTTCCTCAATTCGCTTTGCTTAAATGATTTTTATTTGAAATTTACCATTTCTTCAACTGCTACCTAAAAAATACAATTTTAATAATCTGACAATCGAGAATCTAGGTATTTATTTTAATTCAATTTTGTCAATAATTTGGAAGTTAATAATTAAGCTTCTTTAATTGATATTGAAATTTTCAAATAAAAAATTTATTTTTAAAAGAACAAATATGTTTTATATTATAATTTAATAAAGACAGCTCAATGTTATTTTGTATTTATCACAGTGAAATAATATTTTACAAATTTGAACAAAATAAATGAAAAATTTAAATAAATTAAATGTAATGCTACTTAAGAAAAAAAATGTGATATATGAAAATTTTTATTGATTTTTTTAATGAATGTCCTTTGAATAATATATTTTTTTAAAGATGTATTGATAGTAACACTGATATTACTATGATTCTAATAAAACAGTTATTTTTCATGCATTTTCAGTTTTTTGACTAGGACAGACTCTTCACTTTGATTAGAGTTTCATTTTGATTTTTAGATTTTTTCATTATTAAGATTTAAAATTTCAAACTTTATAAAGAAAATATTAAATTCCAATGTAATAAAATTTATTAAAATCAATTTGTATTTTTCTGTTATAAAATGTGTTATCATAATTATTTATAATTCAGAATTGTATTAAAGCTTTTTTTTGTTTGCAATTAATATTTTTCAATTTTAAATAAATTTGTACTGCTTTTCAATGCATTTTTTTACTTAATGATTACTTATAATATACTTCAAAGTTATGACATATTTTTGTAAAAAGCTGTATTTTTCATTGGAATGTGGGAATAAACAAATCTTTGCTCACATAGTAGTTTTTATTTTGCTGTTCATCAATAAATATATAAGGTATACAAGAAAAAGGATAAAATATGGAAAAAACTATTCTTATAAATATGAATGTAAAATGTCCAATGAACTAATATATATATAATAGATAACTCAAAAAGCCCTTTTTAATTTTCTTTTTACTGCCCATAATTAAATGAGTGACATATTGCAATTTAAATACTCAATAAAACTTGTTTTGAAATTAAAACTTGTTTTAAATTGAGAACTGTTTCCTTGTAATTCCCATTAAGATACCCAATAAGTTTTGGTAATTCGATTTTAAATGTATAATGTTAATTCAGTAAATCATATCACTATTATCATCACAAGTTTGGAACTTTCTTTGTATGATCAGTTACAATAACAATTTAAAATGTATTAATGATAAATATAATTGTGACAAGAAATTTACCAATTGTGATTCAGTTAAAAGGTACAAGAAGGGTATACTTACAAATATGTTGATTAAAATTATTATTTTACTGAAAGGAATGAGATTTAAAACTTGCGTAAATGTATTTTTTTCCAATAATAAAATTATATATTTGTGCCATTATGTTATAGTAATTTTTATGGTATAATTCAATTTACTTTAGTATATAATCTAGTAAAAAACTAAAACTATTGATTAAGAAAATTAAATAAAATAACTCAAAATTTCTTTAAATTAGTTCATACTTGTCAGTTTTCTTTTAAATCAATCAAAAAATTTTGGAAAGCAATTAAGAGGAAAAGTTAGTAGATATGCGTCTAGGTCATTAAAAAAATCTAATATTAAATCAGTGTTCGATTGTAAACTAATTTTAAATTTTGTTTATACATATTAAAATTGATTGATTTTTGAAATAAATTTTGAATTTTACATTTTTTTTAATTAGTGAGATTTTAATCAAATTTTTTTAAATCTTAGAAAAATATAAAAATCAAAATTTTAACGAATTTAAATTTGCTAAAATATTTTGTTTATAGTTTTCTTGTCATTGATTTGAAATTTTATTTGAAATAAACATCTTACAAGAATACTTAAATTTAGTTCTTTTTTAATTTGCATTTAATCTTTTATATTATAAAAGTAAAATTTTCAAATTCAGTTCAAAATGTAAATTCTATTTAGATGAGCAAATAATTGCATCGTTTTAAAATTGTTTTCAAAATTGTAATGCGAGTCTTAAATGCATACACATCTTTGAAAATTCATTTTATTGTATTAAGTTTAATTAAACAACGATTAATAATAGTCAAAAAATTCTTATTAAATTGAGATATTTAAAACTATAAAATTATGTATATTTAGGTAAATGATAAAAAGACTATGTGTAATTTAAGAAAAATAAAGTCTCATACTTTGTGTTACCTTATGTATAAAAGAAACTCGATGGACAATTATATTTTAGCAATAAAAAATTTTGAATGTAAAAATTATTCTTTAAATAATTAAACAAAAGAATTAAAGTTAAGAGCACTAACCTTCTCGCTGCATAATTTCTTTTTATGAAATTAAATTAAAAAATTCTATTTTTTTAATTACATAATCAAATCTTCATATATTTTAGAGCTAAAATGTACAAAAACGTTTTGTAAGAGTTTTCAAAATGAAATTTGATCATAAGTTGAAGTTAAAAAATAGTTATAGAAAAGTGAAATTTTGGAAATTAATGGTTAAATTATGAAATATAAGAAGTAAAACGTATATACTTCATAAAATTTTGCAAAATACAAAACGTTTATTAGAAGTATGAATAGAAAATGAAAATTCAAATTCACAACCAACTGAGTAATTGCTATTTCAGGTCGGTTATAACTATTTTCAATAAACTTGAAATCAGAAATGCATCTTTATTCAGTTTCTTATCTGTATAATTTCAAAACTTCAATAACGAAAAATGTCACTTATGACACTTGCCGAAGCCAAGATCGCCCGTCAAGGACTGGGCGAATGAAGTAAAAAAGAACGTCTTCCGTTTTTGAATAGAGCACCTCCTCATAAGGGTGGAAGTACGACTTAGTCTCATTCGCGTAAATGACAGCACAATCTGGGTCTTCCAATTTAGATATAGGAAGACACAGGAGAGACCGAAGACCTGGCTCCTTACACACTTAATTGTTAGGACCAGAGAAGTTAGATATTAATTTGTAATGGGAACACACACACATAGAGGACATTGCAACCAGGACATTATTTACGAGCCCCAGTCGTCATTAGTGAACTCGATGGACTTTCGAAGCTGGAATTCGAACTCATTACCTTCTGATAACGAGAACTACATTCTATCCAACAAGGCCACTGCAGCCCATAACGAAAAGTGACTGCAGTTGGCATGCTTTGTACCCAATAGACGGTATACGTTGAACTATCATTAACCACTACAAATTTTAACTTTTTACATATATATTTAATAACCTGATACTTTCTGCTATATAAAATCTGAAAAAATTCTGTCAGAAATAATATTTTAGGAATGTATGTTTTTAAAGCTTAAAATTATTTATATGTATTGATGTGTGTGTGTGTCACTTTCACATTATGGTTAAGGGTTGAGTCAAAAAATAACATAAAAACTTTGGCTTGTATTAGGACCATAATCTTCGGAGAAGAAAGCCCCAGGTTCAAATTTAGCCATTACTGAAAACTGGAAATGGATGTGCGTTTCTGCCGTCTGTATATATCCCTGTTGTTATGGTTGCGTGGGAGTGTTTCGCATTCCTCTCTTGTGGCAGGTGAATACTGTTCACTATTTACATAGGTGCAAATTGTGTGATTCTGCCTTTCAATGTATAGTTTACGGTTGAATTGTAAAACCTTGCGCGGTTGCGAGGTAAATTGGTATGGATATCAAGTTAATCTGAAAATATAAAAATCGTGAGTTTCATTTGAATGTGATTGGTTAGAAATCTTGAGATCTAGGCTGTATATATTCCAATAGCTTTAAGCAAGAGAAAAAAAGCAATGTCATCCATATATAAAAAAAAATATTTTCATGATTCGGATCTATAAATTAAGCCAGTTGCTTTCATTTTAAAAAAATTCCTTTTCACCTCTTAATTTACTTTGATTCTGTTTCTATGGTGACTAGTAAGCAATCGGCATAAATTAATGAGATTATTTAAGGCAAATTTATATTTTAAAAAGTTTAAGTGGTCATGAGTATTTAAAATCTGTTCATATTCATATTTTTTAATTCCAGTCCTGTTTTATTGACAATACTTCTTAATGAAAAATTGTAGTTAATTTTTTTTTTAATTGAATATTCCTAAAAGGAATTGGAATTCATACACGATTGAAATTCGGAAGAATTGAAAGTAAAAAAAAAAATCTAAAATTTTACAAACTTATTTTTTTTAATTAGAATTAATTTACCAGTGAAAACTGCATGCATTTCACAAACTTATATAATTTTAATTATTTATGGATTTGTATTATATGGAAATATAGTTAATTTAGTTTTTAAGTAATGTATTTAATTTTATTAAAGAAATGTGAATTAATGATTATTTCAGAAATAGTATAAATATTTAAATAGTTCACGAATTAATCATAAAATCTGAAATTGAATACTATTTGTTTAATCTTAAACATAATTTATATTTTTCTATCTAATGCAAATTTGGAAAATATTTTGGGAATTAAAAATTTTGTGAATTTTCATTAAGAATCTAGGGACTTGTATCCGTTAGTGTTTGTGTGTGATTTAGTTTTTTCATAGTAACTAAATAATTACTGATAATCATTTAAAGAAAAGTAATTTTGTATGAGAAAATATTTTTAGGATATATAGAAAGTGCATAATAAGGTTTAATATTGTAAAAATATTTTTTGTCTTAATTTTTTTTATTTTTTATTTGCATCTCTAAGCATTACGTTTGTTGGTTTTAAAAATTATTTGTTGAGAATCGTTGTATATGTGTAACAATTCTCATTACATTTCTGTTCCTTATCCCATAGTATTTTCTGTATTAATTTATTGCCTGAAATGAATTCTCATGTATTTTATTTAATATATAAAACTAATTTGCTTTAATTTAAGTTTTTTTGCTTTGTTTTTAATACATTATATCTATTACTAATAAAATCAATTCTGAATTTTATCATAACTAAATACTAATGTTCAAAAAAACTGTAAAAAAGAAGTTTCGTTTCGAAACGAATTCATACTATAAATGTTTTTGCGCTTTGGTATAGAGATAGGAAAAATTGTAAGGTTTTATCAAAATTTAAATAAATATTGGCAGGTATGAAAAATTATCAAAAAAGTATGTCACAATTTTTTTTTTTTTTTTAAATTTCTTGCAACAACTTTCGGCTGTTAGACCATGTGTGATAAAATAAAAATATGGCGCTATGATGAAAAAACGAAATACGAAAAATAAAAGAGAAAAAATTAGAAGCCAGTTCTTTGATTGGAGTTGATGAAATACATATGTGAATATAGCTGTCTAACTCTCTCAAATCTTATTCCGTAGTTTTGAAGTGGCGTGTGAGTATAAACAGATTGTAAGTATGTGAAGAGCCTAAACTTATCTTAAAAGTTCTTGTTGGGGTCACCCATGAAATAGAGGCTGTGCAGATTCATTTGGCTAATAGAGAATGATAACCCAATGCAAAGTGTTAAGCACTATACTGATGGATAAATGGTGCCACGATTATTGCGTCGTGAATGGGCCTCTTGAGGAACTAGTAAAATATCCTTGTACGTTTGTATTCCTTCTGTACACGGAGGTTATGCAAGTTTTGATAATTAGAAACTACTTCCGATACAACCCTGTAGCCTAG
>JAPDSC010001654.1:0-18305 GCA_026290005.1 Latrodectus geometricus
TGATTTAGTCCCCAAGAGTAGCTATTAGCAACAGAGCGGCGACAGCTGCTCAAGGGGAGCCCTCAACCTCATGAGAGGCAACCACATTGAGGGAGAAAAGGAAGAAAAAGCAGAAGGGAAGAGAAGAGATGAAAAGAAAGAGGAGGAAAGATCACTGGGGTACCTCGGGATTGTGACACCCGTGTTTACTTAAAGAAAGGAAACCACCTGAGGGGCATTGAGGGAGAAGAGGAAGAAAAAGTAGAAGGTAGAAGAGAAGAAAAGAAAGAAGAGGACAGATCACTGGGGTACCTCGGGATTGTGACACCCGTGTTTACTTAAAGAAAGTAAACCCCCTGAGGGGTATACGGAATGGAATCTTGTCTCTCTAACGGTGGTGATATTTTTACAAAATGACCATGGGAAATATTTTTAAGAAATGTTACTGTGTCTCATTGTTTTTTCTCCCTTGCGCCATTTTGTAATTGCGTATGCTTTTATTAAACAATATGGAGGATTGTATTTTGTCAAATTCTCGTTGTTGTATCTCTCGACCTTCGAAAATTCAGTTACGCTGAGTGATAGTTGTAGTTCTTAAATATACTACGAGCTTGCCGCCGTTTACCCGGACAATGTTTTAATTCTTTAAATTTGAAATTAATTATCTCGGGTTAATTAATCGACAGGTTTTTGTAATTTGGGGAATCTGGAATTATTCACGTTTAGTACCTTTCCTACCTGTATTGATTAAATAAACTTATTTTTTCGTATACCTAAATTTGCAATTTTCTACGACTATTTTCAGCGTAACTGGTTTTTTCAAAAATTTGCTATTAATATACTAATTATTCTTTTATAATTTTTATGTTTTGTTTGTATTACTGTGACCCTCTTCTTACATATTTTATTTTATTTTATTTTGTAATTACTGTAATTTCATATATCTTTAAAAACCGTTTTCTTCTGTTTACAAGTCTAAAATTTGTCAAAAATTTTGTTGTTTGAATTTTTTTTTACTTATTATTTTTTAGCAATGTTTATTCTCTTATTTTTTAATTTAAATCCATGATATTAACTTACTTCCAAAATTTATTTGATGTCGATTGTCCATTTTATCCACGAGTTATGTATTTTTTAAAATTGTTATTACGGCACTTGTTTTTTACTACCACTGCTTATCATTCTTTTTTCGCCTTGGGCGATTTTGTTTTACCTCTACTTGTTTTCCAATATGGAGGTGTGTTTTTCTTCTTTTCTCGTCGTTTCCTAAATTAGCTTTCTTTCCCCAATATTATTATTTTATTATTATTTTTTTTTGTATTATAAGGATTGTGTTTCTCTAATATGTTTTATCTTGCTTAATTATTGTATTTATACTGTATATATTTTTTTATTCTTGTTTGTTCCCTTCTTGTTGTACTTACACTCCTCACCAGCATTTGTCCCTTCCCTTCCCCTTTTTTTCCTTTTGTTATTTGCATTCACTTCTTTTTGGTTGCCATGGGGGAAGTGCATTTGGTTTATTCCTTCACTAATTGTGTGTGTGTGCTGCGTTACCCCTACTCTTCAATTACAATCTTTTTTGATGGCCTCTTCGCAATCCTCCTCTGTTCAAATGGATACTACTGGAAGTGAAACTAGTGACTTTGACTCTCCAATTGGAAATCGAACTAGGTCTGCTCTTTTTTGTAAACCCAAAAAATGCCCTGATTGTGACAAACTATTCTTAAAAAAAGTAAAAATTTAAGCGTCACCTGCTCAAGCATAGGAATGCTGAACTCTTTGAGCGCTTCCTTTCAAAATGCAATTTGGAAAACATTCCTGAGGTGACCAAAAATAACGCTGGGAACCCTACGTCTTCCTCTAAAGATTGCAATACTGAATTGATTGATAACTCGAACTCTGACATTTATGATGTCAACTCTGGTACTGAAATTCATACTTGTTGGGCTATTGTTCCTTATATATCTCATCATACTTCGTTGAACACCCCTCCTGTGTTGAGTAATAATGTAATGGAATCAGCTGACCCCAAACTACCTGCTACCAATTTGGAAAAGCTTGAGGAATCATTGCCTGAAATTGGGAGAACTACTGATGCCTCTACTAAAACTTCTAACCCCCAATTGCCATTGCAAATCCTAAATCAACACTCTTATCCATCTCACATCCCGATTAGACCTCCTCCTCTCCCTCCACGGTGTGGCTCTTCACAACGTCTCTCTATCCCTCTCTACAAGAATAGGAATTGCACTCCTAAACAAAACCCTGATGTTGATGCATCAAAGACTGAAGAGATCTTAGGTGAGACCACATTTGTTGAATTGATATCTACCAACAATGAAACTAAAATTGGGTATACTGATGCCACATCCCAGCTAATTGGACCAAACCCTGATTTGTGCGATAAAAACATCCCTGGAAGCCTTTCTGTCCTCTCCTCTAATCAACCTGCATTACCCCTTTTCATGCCTGTTGGGACGAAAGCTGCCTTCTGTTCCCATTGTAACTTGGATTTTGATAATTGTTAGGAACTTATCAATCACCTTGAGTTACAAAATCATGAACTTGATGAAAAACATCCAGCTTCTAAGGATCATTTAACTCAAGTGTCACAACATCCTTATGAAGATGGCAAGGGAAAGATTACGAAACTCTATTTATGCAGATTCTGTGATTTGGAAATTGATAGTGAATCACACCTGACTGACCACCTCAAAAACCACATTACTGGTCCTGAGACTGAACGAATTGTTCAAAAAGTGATTAACGATCTTACACCCGATAAGGAAAATGAAACCACTAAGGTGGACATCATGCTTGAGGGTACCCCTTGTTCCCAAGGTGATTTTGTTACTTTTCGATGTGAGATCTGCAATTACATTTCCATATCAAAAAAAGGCCTAAAGACTCATAAAAGGAAAGTTCACAAAGTTAGTGTGTCTGCTCGGGATGAACCCTCCTGTATTGAACCCCTTCTTTACACAAAAAGGAACAATGACAATCCCTCCGACATTGCCAGGACTGTTGATGCTGAGGAATGTACTGGTATCTTCCGGGAAAACTCATGTCTTAACGTTACATTCCTGACAATCCATTTCTTTAAATGTACTGAGACAAATTGTTATGCCAAGTTTGTTTCAAAAAATTGGACAGAAATGAAGCACTCATTGAAAAGGCATCTTGATGAAGCACACAAAATTAAGATCTCTTTTGATCAGAATTGGTGTGTATTCTGTAAACAAAAAATTGGAGCTAGACCATCGAAACACAAATGCCTTCTCAATATTGCACTTACTAGAGAATCGGATGAAAAATTCTACTGGCAATGCCATAAGTGCCAACAATCTTTCACATCTGAAAAGGGCCTAAGAAATCATATTGCCATGCATTGCATGCGTGAGCTAAAGGCTAATTCACCAGTGATACCATCACCGAATGCTAGACAAAGAAGATCCAAATTATGGTCTGATGCCATGAAACTAAGTCGTCGAAGAAATGTTTTTTCTAATCGCTCTTCTAACACAAACAAAAATATTACTCTCAATCCTCTTTTGAACTTGGAATCAAAAAACACCTTGAATCCTCCAAAAAGTAAAAAAGGATCTAATGTTAAACCTCATGTTGATTTGTCTAATATGCAAATGGAACCCACTGAACTGAGACTGTCCCCCATTTCTGAGCTGGTTAATGAACCTGGATGTTCATCAATTAAGCCTACTGAAAAGAACCATCTTAAAAAGAAATGTATCAAACGTGTTCCAAAATCTAATTTGGAGCCTTCAAAGTCTACTGTCCCTGGGAACTCACACGCTAATCCTGGCTCTAGGAGTATTAAGGATCCTAAGCATACTGATACTTGCGTTGCTAGTGATCCCTGTACTTCCACGAAGACTTTGAGTGATCTTCCTAAGCATGCTCCAAAATTGATGTTTCTTGCGCACCACCTTTACCCAAGCAGCCCTTTAATGATGGACATCCCATACCTTGCTCAAGTAAAAACACAGTAAAAACCAGCTTTGATAAGGAAACTTTTCAAATTCCTTTATCTTGTAACCGATTTGCGGTTCTTGATGACCAACATGATGATCTCCCCTTGAATACCTCTTCTTCGTTTGGGAATGAATCTCATACTCACCAAAGTTTTCCTTTAACTGCTAAATCTACTTGTGATGCCCTTCCTGATGATGAGCTACCCTTCGTTGACCCCTTCTTTGGTACTCCTTTGGACTTACCACAAGATAGTTCCCAACGCCCAATTGACGACTTGGCTGCTGTTCCGGCTGGACCATCCAACTCTGGGCCTGACTACGTTCTGGAGCCATTTAATACAATAGTCGATGAAATCTCAAAGATTGATGATGATGACCACAAATGGGAGCAATTTTGTTGCACTTTAAATGAAATTACTTCTGCTGTGGCGAAACATGTCAGACTCCCAGCTGTGCGTTCGCAAAATGGTGTTAAACCCTCTTCAACTAATGTTAATGACCCAGCAGCAATTCAGAAGCTATACCGTAGAAACAGACGACGTGCTGTCCGCCTTATTTGTGGTGAAATGGGAATAAAATCTGATTTCCCCCCTGATGAAATTGAAAATTACTTCTCTGATGTTTTCAAAGCTAGAGAATGCGACTTAACTATGTATGAAAATATTACCCCTGCTGATGAAGAGATTGACCTCTCCCTGTTCTCACCAACTGAAATCAAACTTAAACTAAGATCATTTGATAATACGGGACCTGGGCCTGATCGTCTGACTTTTGCTCATTGGAAAGCTGTTGATCCAGACTGTATCTGCCTGGCAAAAATCTTTAATCTGTGCCTTCTGTCTAAGAAAATTCCAATGGAATGGAAACACTCAAGAATGGTCTTGATTCCCAAGGAGGCGGACAATCATGACATTCAGAAGATGCGGCCTATTGCAATGTCCAACACTATTTATAAGCTTTTCACGGGCTGTCTTGCCCGTCGACTTATGACATGGACACTTGAGCACAACATCCTGACTCCTGCCCAAAAGGGCTTTATGCCATTTGATGGCGTTCATGAACATAACTATATTGTTGACATTAATATGAGAGACACACGCATTAATCAGCTTGAATCCTGCATGGCGTCAATGGACCTTGCTAATGCATTTGGATCCATACCACATGAAGCTATCTTTCGAGCTCTTAGCGCTAATGGTGTTGGAGATGACTTTGTTGACATTATGAAAGACCTATATAGAGACACAACTGTTTCCGTCTTCACTCCTCTGGGAGAAACCAACCGAATAAATGTGCTTAATTGAGTTAAACAGGGCGACCCCATAAGTGGCCTAATATTCAATATTGCCTTTGATGTTGCACTTCGCTCCATAACCTCCCTGCAAAATCATTCTGCTTTGAATCTTCACCTCTTAGCTTTTGCAGATGATGTTAGGCTAATTGCCATGAGCGAAGCTGATCTCCAAAACCAAATTGATGTCTTTACCACCTCTTGTGAACGTCTTGGAATATCCATCAACGCAAATAAATGCTTCACTATTCACTTGAGTGGTAAGAGACCTGTTGGAACTCGACCAACAATTTTTAATATTAATGGTGAACCCATTAAACACCTTGGCGATATTGATACTAAAAAGTTCCTTGGTAACCCTGTGGGATTCCGCATTGCTCCTCTCACTGGAGCTATTAATGACTTCATCCAAACTGCGGAAAAAATCTTATCCTCCAAACTTGCGCCTTGGCAGCGCATCGATGCCATGAAGGCATTCTTCTACCCGAGCTTGAACCATATTATGAGAACTGGCCGAATCAGGAAAGGAGACTGGAAAAAACTTGACGACTACCTGAGACCTCTCATAAAAGCCACTTTCAATCTCCCAACTGAGGCAACAAATCATTTCCTATATGGCTCAGCCCAACATGGTTTGGCTGGAATCCCAAAATGTGCAGACGACTCAGACACTGCTGCTATTGATAGTGCATTTAAACTTTTAACATCGCCTGATCCTATTGTCCACTCGATTTCCTGGTCTGATGTTGCTGACACTATCAAAAAAAGATTTAAAATATCCAATCCCAATGAAATTGAGATTGCTGACTTTTTATCTGGCAAAAACCCTCCTGATTGTGGACAGACTTCTAACCCTATTTCCTCCACTTGGACTAGAGCTAGCTGTGCCTCAACACGAAATAATGTGTTGTGGTTCATCGATAATAACGAAATTTGTTTAAAATATTTTGATGCTGTAATTAGACCCAAAGATAGGAGGATGATCTTCAGAGTTTTTCGATGTTTGATGCGTGACTCACACACACACCGAGAAGCTTCTTGCCCTTAGAGACCAGGGAAAAACTATGGAATGTGTTTCTAAGAGCCCTGCTAGCTACTCCTTCATCAAAGACGGCAAATTCGTAAGATTTGCTGATTGGAGATTCATCCATAGGGCGAGACTCAACCTGTGTACCACCCTCAATGGCTGCAAGAAACGCCCAATTGGTGCCTCCACTCCCTGCAGAAAATGTCAATACCCAAATGAGACCTTACCCCATGTCCTATATCATTGTATGAGATACTCAGGATTATACCAGGAGAGACATAACAAAATTGTATAACGAATTAAGAATGCCTCTTCTCGTAGGTTCAATATCTTATATGAAAACCAGCAAGTTCCCAATGTTGTGCCACCTCTGCGTCCTGATATCATCCTTGCTAAAGATAGATCTGCAATTATTCTTCACATCACTGTGGTCATGGATAACAGAATTTCGGAGTTTCAGCGTGCCAGACAAGAAAAGATTTCCAAATATACTCCTGTTGCTGCTGAACTTCGAAAATCATACTCTGAAGTTACTGTGGATGCTATCGTCGTGGGTGAACTTGGCTCGTGGCACCACGCAAACGACAGGATTGTTAAGCGGCTATGCACTGAAAACTATGCAATCCTCATGCGCAAACTGATAGCCACTGATACAATTAAATCTGGACGTGACATATATGTTGAGCACATTACTGGACTACGTCAATATGTGAACCTTTTATTTTGTCTTTTTAATTTGTGTTTTAAATTTTTTTTTTACTTTCATTTTGTTTTTTGTGTTGTCAATGCTTAATCCAAGGATAATTTTAAACTCAATCTTTAAAATAATTGTATTATGTGCTTGATATGTAATTAAATTTTTGTATGTATGTATTTTTTGGTTTAATAAAGACAGAATGGAGATGGGGGTGGGGGAACATGAATGGGACGAATGAGTAGCCACTTCGCTGGTTTGCTTGACTGTCCGTGTGCAGTTCATATTGTTAGGAGCATAATGTTTCTTAATGTTTAAATCTCTGTAAATTTTTTTTTCATGTTCTGTTTTAAAACCTTATTTTGTTTGAATGTAAAATTTTATATGATGTATTATTATGTGCAATTTGTTTTTGTACGCTCCTGATATTTTACTGCACACATGTTCTGGAACACCAGGGATGAGACCTGCTCTGAGGTGTTCCACCCACCCCCCTCTGTTCTTATCAGCTTAATTAGCTGCGGTACTACGCTTTGACAGCCGGAAAAATTTATATGTTCGGAATCGTGAATATCTCAGCTTCACGGTTATGTCAATTTTTCCCCATTATCTTAATTATTAAAAAAGTTATGAGCGTAATTGTTAATTAATAATTTAAAAACGTTAGGCCTTCCAGCGATGGAGTAGAAAAGCAACCCTTCCCCCATGGTAACCGATGAAAATGTGTCTTTTTTGTGCGTGTTGTGTGTCTTCTCCAACTTATTGTGGATTACCTGTTTGTGCCAAAGGGAAAATGGTCATACCGTTGGATACATATGACCCTCCTCTACCACCTGTATTTTTTGTGTGTGTTTACATCGTTTCTTGCTGCCCAAAAATTTGGATTACCTGTGTTTTTGTGCTCGAAAAATGTGTTTTTTCATGTTTCCAATTTTTTCATTATTTCCTGGTGAGGGCATTTGTCCCTTTTTTCCCACAATTGGTCATTTTCTGTTTTCACATTTGTTACAATGGGGGAAGTTCTCTCATTTCCTCCGATCACCTTGCCCACAGTGTTTCTGTTTTCTTAAGATGAATCCAACCCCAAATGAGGAGAATTCGAATATTGAAAGTGACGCTCTTTAACTTGTTATTGGTGACATAGACTCTGACCCAGAGATTTCTCGTCACTACAATCCTATCATGAACATAAGTAGTGATACAAGTGACTTTGACTCTCCAATTGGTTCAAGGACCAGATCCGCCCTTTTCCTGTCTCCTCATAAATGCAGCCATAGCGACAGACAGTTTGTCAAAAAGTCAAAACTGAAACAACACCTCCAGCGACACCTACAGCAGGTCCAAAAGTCTCCGACAATAATTATCCCAAATTCTGTATCGACTACTAATAATTTGTCTTCTACCAAACCAGACCAACATACTGATATTAAAGTCCCACCTGAAGCAATGGAGAATATCGATATCACCGAAGTTTATGATGTCAGCTCTGTCGATTATGAATTAGGATGCTGGGCCCTTGTTCCGTATCTTTTCCCACCCACTTCTGAGATGCCTGCTAGTTGCCAAAACACTCAAAGCGAAACAGACTTCTGTGACCTCAAAAACAATCCCGGGGTTGAAATTGCCACGGTGAAAAAACAAAACCACAACGAAACAGATGAATCACATTCGACATTGCTGAAACCCTCTTCTCCCATCAACCAAGAGGAAAACCAAAACTTGGAACCCGATCACTCATCAAAACTTTTCTGCGGAGTTTGCATGCATTCTATTACGACGAAGGCTGAATTCATGGCCCATCTTGACGACCATGCTAACCAAACTTCGACCAGAAATGCCAATTCAATTTCCACCATTAAAGATGATGAAGCGGTCCCATTAAACTCTCACCCTGATAACGACACTCTTGTCATTAACATTGAGGCAGATGTCGATGACCTGTTTCCACCAATGGAACAACCATTTATCTGTAACTATTGTGAACTCCCTCTCAAAAATAAAGACTCCCTGGATTCCCATGTGCATGAGCACCTCAAGTTCTGCACAGTGAAATCCAAAAAATATTCTAACACAAAACTACAGCAGAATTTTCCCACACCACGTGATGAAATTAACACTGACATCCACTCAAGCAAAAATACCTATGCGCCCTCTTCCTCTTTTGTTCCCATCCCAAAAGAGAGCTTAAGAGATAATAATGAAAATCCTGAAGTCCGTTCAGAGGGAATGGTGAAAACCACTACACATCCCAGAGATTCCCTCTCAAACACTCAACTCCTAAACCTACAATGTGATATATGCGGTTACCAAGCAATCACAAAAAAAGGATTTCGGACCCACAAAATCACAGTCCATAAGATTGGAATTTTAGACAATACAAATGAATTCAATCAATTTTCGGGCTTTCCTCCACAAGTAAGTTAACTCCCTCATACTGACATCCCAACTGGCCAACAGATTCCTGTTCATAAAAATGCTGTGGACCCCATCCAGAACAACAGCTTTTCTGCATCAAACAATATATTTCCCTTGGGGAATGAGGCTGCATCCCTTGATGAGCAAAGAGGTAGAGTGCATATTTTGCTACCTATTATCGATCTTCTGGATAGCACTGTTAGTAATTGTGTTGCCAGATTTGTAACACGGGAATGGACCTCCACCAAACAATCCCTCCTTCGACATTTACGCAGAGATCATCATATCAACATCAAGGATTCAATGATGTGGTGCGCATTCTGTCAGGAAAATTTAGGTGCCAGGCCATCGAACCACAACTGCCTAAAGGGCACTCCCCTGTTAATTTGTACAGGACAGCAGTACCATTTAAAATGCCAGATTTGTGATTACTCCTGTGCTAGTCACACTGGACTGAAAAATCATCTCTTCTACCATCGCAACAAAAAAGCTGCTGAAAAAATTGTAGCCGTTTCCTGTCAAAAACATAAAAATATTAGACTAAATGCCATAAAAAGGGCAAAAGAAAATAAAACAACCAATTCCAATCAGCCCATTCTTCCCTACTCGAAACTTACTCAACTTGCGAGAGATAATAAATCCGCAGCCACTAACAAGGATATTATTTCTCCTGTGAATGAGGCAACCAATCGTAATCCAATCTCCTCCCACATCCCAATCAGACCCCCTCCATTCCTCCACGCTGTGACTCTTCTGTCCGATTGGCTATACCAATCAAAAAGAACGATTTGATCAAAAAGTCTTCTATAAAGCAGACCAATTTCAAGAGGTCTAAGAAAGATGGTAGCAAAAATGCAACCACGAATGATGGTGCACCCACCTCGTATAAGCTCAAAATTGATTTACCTCCTGACTCAGCCAATCCCAAAAAACAGAACTCGGAGCAAATTAACAATCAGACTTCCAATGTTAACGAAAATTGCTCCCTGGGTTCAGAGGAATGTGAGGAAACAGAATACAATGAGGATCTTCCTTTTCCTCTTCCGGATCATGTTTGTGATTCCATTCCCATGAATGAGGTATACGACCCACAACCCTCAGACTCGTACCCACTCTAGGAATTTGAAGACATCCTCCTCAATATTTTGAACATTGAAGACTTGTCAACTCAATGGGACTCTTTCCTTGCCACCCTTCAAGACATTGTTAGCACCGCTGCCAAGGAAGTAAAACTTCCCCCTGTTAGACAACCTAGATCCTCTCCCCCTAGTCTAGACCTTAATGATCCATCCAAGGTTCAAAAAGCGTACCGTAACAATAAAAGAAGAACAATTTGTGCAATAATGGGTGAAAAGGCAGTGGAGTGCAACATTCCGACAGATATTATTGAGAATCATTTTTCGGAGTGCTACCGCGTCAGGGAACCTGACCTCTCTTTATACAACGCCACGAGAGCTACCCCAGACTTCATTGATCTGCGCCTTTTCACAAGCATTGAGGTCCATAAAAAACTGAGAGCCTGCAATAACACCGCTCCTGGACCAGACCGCCTAACCTACAAGCACTGGCGAGCAGTAGACCCCGAATGCACCATTCTCACTACCATATTCAACATTTGTCTAAAACAGAAAAGAATCCCCCCTCTTGGAAGCTTTCTAGAACAATTCTTATTCCAAAGTCAGACTCATGGACTGGATGGTCGCTCACAATGTGCTATGCAAAGGCCAAAAGGGATTCATGCCCTTTGACGGCGTATTCGAGCATAATTTTGCTACAAATCGTCACGTTAAAAACGCTCGTCTACATAAAACTGAAGCCTTGTTAACATCCCTCGACCTCTCAAACGCCTTTGGTTCCATTCCGCATGAAGCGATTTTCAAGGCACTGGAATCATATGGTACCGGTGAAGATTTTACGGAGATTATCCGTGACATTTATGATCAATCCTTCACCACCATTTATACCAATCAAGGGAACACCACATCCTTACAGATTTGTAATGGTGTGAAACAAGGCGACCCCATAAGTGGTCCGCTTTTCAATTTAACCATTGATCCCATACTTAGAGGTATAATCAAGGAAGACAATAATTTTGACAACTCTCCACCTATCAATGCAGATATTTCGTCAAATGACAAATTGATTGAAGGTGCTCCTATCATTCAACAATCCCTCTCCAACCTAGACCAAAATACAAATCCTGAATTTTCATCCCAAACTTCTTCCCAAGACTTTACCCAAAAAAGGCCAATCCCACAAAGATCTATTTTGAAAATGCCTGATACTACTCTCCCTATCCAGCATTATAGCGACAGAATTCTGGCATTTGATGACTGGACCATGCTCACGTCCAATCAAGAACACCTCCAAGATCTAATTGACACTGCTGTGCATTTGGCCTCTCTGCTGAGACTCCAAATAAATCCGAGAAAATGCTTCTCACTCCACATATCAGGCAACTTCCCTGTTGGAACACGTGAAACCATTTTCTAGGTTAATAATCAAGAAATCCGTGCAATTAGTGAGGGAGAAATTGGAAGATTTCTTGGAGCTCCTCTCGGCTTTCGCATTCTTCCCGAAAACACTCAAATCAATGCTTACATACATATGGCAGATACTATCATGTCATCTAAACTTGCCCCTTGGCAAAGAATCAATGCTTTAAAGACTTTTCTTTTTCCATCATTATTATTTGACATGCGTAATGAAAGATTTCCAAAAAAAGCTTGGAGCGACCTCGACCATCACCTCCGTCCCCTCATCAAACAGACACTCAATCTTCCCGACAATGCCACAACAGACTACATATACGGTTCATCTAAGTATGGTCTGTTAGGTATCCCAAATGCGGCTGACGACTCCGACACCGCACTCATTGATGGAGCCTTTAAACTCCTTACTTCCCTCGATCCTGATATTCAATACATGGCATGGGATGACTTAAAAGACACCATCTCGTTGAGATACAACCGACCCATAGAAGCCGAGGATATTGAAAATTATCTCTCTGGCACAATGACTGAAGAAGACAAAACGACCTCAAATAAACTTTCCAACTTCTGGACTTGTGCTCGGAATGCGTCAAGGCGTTCCAATACTAAATGGGAACTTGCGAATGAGGAAATCGCATTAAAATGCGAGGGAGCGGAAGCTCATTTTCAAGAAATTTAGAAACGCTAAACGTTCCATCCTCGCTGAAAACATTCGCAACAAAGCCAACCAAGGGAAGGTTTTCGAATGCATTGCCCAATCTCCAGCAAGCTTCCACTTCATGCAAGATGGTGAATTCACTCGCTTTGCGGACTGGAGATTTATTCACCGTGCCCGACTGAACCTTCTGCCCCTCAATGGCACCAGACGTTGGCTGGTTGGTTGGTTGGTTGGTTGGGTTTTGTGGCGCAAGGTCCAAAAAGGACATGCTGCGCCAAAAAATTAAATTTTAAGGAGAACTTTTATTGGCAAAACCCATACTCAACGTTAAAAATTTAAAAAACAAAAATAATTGTATATAAATATATTAAAATCTAAATAAGTAAAGTTGTAAAAGTAGAGTAAATTTAATAAAATTTAAATAAAATGAAGAAATCCAATTGCCTTTAAATAAGCAAAAAGATTTCTGTGGGGTGGTTCCCCCAATAAATCAGACATAGTTAAAATATCAGTATTAAAATATTGTAAACGCTGCTGGTTAAAATAATGACATGAAATTAAAATATGATAAATAGTGTATGGTTCATCACACGTTTCACACCATGGGTTTAATTCACTTAGAAATAGATGTCTATGTGTGAAACGTGTGTGGCCGATACGAAGGCGAGTTAATCTTACGTCTGCACTTCGTAGCGGTAAAATAGATAATGAGGTGACGGATGAGAAAATAGAATGTAATTTATTGACAACCTGCATATTCCACGATTCCTGCCAAAGGGAATAAATTAATGATTTTACACCCCTTCTCACATCAGAGAGCGGAACTGATGGTAAAATTTGACCTGATGCAGCCTTTGCAGCTGCATCCGCTCTCTCATTTCCATCAAGACCTACGTGACTTGGTACCCAACAAAATAAAATTTGGTAACCCTTGCCAGCAAGGGATTCCAATACTCTGAAAATCTTAGACACAACAGGATGATTATTAAAACTATTGCCTCTCAAAGCTTCCAAAACACTCAAGCTGTCAGTATATATACAAAATTGACGATCGTCACCTGTATTCACCTGCTGAAGAGCGTAGTAAATTGCTGTTGCTTCAGCAGTGAAGATGGAGCAGGACGGATGTAGGCTGTAGCTGAAAGATGTATTATTCATGATAATTCCACAGCCCACATGTCCTGCTGATTTTGAACCATCTGTGAATACAGGTGTATATGACTGATACTGACAGCGATGAGAATAGAATAGCTGTTGAAAGACAATAGGAGTTGTGTCAGATTTTGCATATTGAGTAAAGGAATAAATAAAAGCAAGTGTCGGGTTATACCAAGGCGGATAGGCAAAGTAACTTGGTGATACAATCCGCAAATCACGTAGATCAGATAAAGACAAATATGACTTTATTCGTGTGAGAAAAGGTGGGATGCTCATTGGGCGAGCATCATAAAGTCTTTTAATGGAGGCATTTGGAACCATGGAGCGTAATGGGTGATGAGGGGTCGACATAACTTTAGCGTAGTAATTGAAAGACAGCTGCATCCGTCTCAGGTCCAAAGGCAATTGTTGACAAATCGCGTATAGACTCTGGACGGGTGATGTGCGAAATGCGCCGGAACATATTCTCAAGGCAGAGTGATGAACGGTGTCCAATCTGCGTAAGACGGAAGACCTTGCAGATCCATATACAACACATCCGTAGTCAATTCGGGATAAAATCAAAGTTTGATAAACCCGAAGGAGTGAGGAGCGATCTGCACCCCAAGATGTATTTGATAACACCTTGAGGATATTAAGCGATCGCTCACACCTCTTCCGCAAATTTAAAACATGCGGAAGAAAGGTTAATTTTTTGTCGAAAATCACTCCGAGGAATTTTACCTCATTGACTACAGGTATTGGTGTATTGTTAATGTGAATCACTGGATCATTATGCAGGCTTGTCTTCCTACAGAAGTGGACACAGTTACTCTTGCCAGGAGATACAGAAAGGCCATTTTCAGCACACCAAGCAGCTAATTTATTTACAGCAGTTTGTAATTGTCTCTCAATTAATCGCATATTAGACCCCTGACATGATATCTGCAGGTCGTCAACAAACAAAGTACTTTTAATAGATGAAGGTAAGTAATGGAGAATGCTACTGATGAATAAACTAAAAAGCGTTACGCTTAAAATTGAACCCTGAGGAACACCCTCAGGTTGATTAAAAGTATTGGAAAAGGTTGTTCCAATACGGACTTTAAAATCACGGGAGCGTAAAAAATTTTGGAGGAATATCGGCAGATTACCCCGAAAGCCAAAATCATAAATCCTACGGAGAATTCCATAACGCCACGTACGGTCATAAGCCTTCTCTATGTCAAAGAAAATGGAAACGAGATGATTTCTCCGCACAAAGGCATTGCGGATCTGCGTTTCCAAGAATGTAATATTATCGAGAGTGGATCTTCCTTTTCGGAAGCCACTCTGATTAATATGGATACAGTTATTCTTTTCTAAGACATATACGAGACGGGCGTTGACCATACGTTCGAGAGTCTTACATAAGCAACTCGTCAGAGCTATAGGTCGATAATTCAAAGGATTAGAAGGATCTTTACCAGTCTTTAGGATCGGAATCACTATTGCTTCTCTCCAAAGGAATGGGAATTTATTTTCAGTCCAGATCCTATTGAACAAACGCAGTAAGTTCAATAGGGAGTCTGGACTTAAATTTTGAAGCATAAGATAGCTGATTCCATCGGGTCCTGGACTGGTGTTATTAGTCTGCTGTAATGCGCTCTTCAATTCTGACATCCGAAATTCACAGTTGTAAGGTAAGGCTTGTCCCTGAGTGAAACGAATTGGATTTCGCTCAGCACGACTCTTAGTCCTTAGAAACGAAGGACTATAAGAGTCAATGCTTGAGACATTAGCAAAACTTTCACCAAGGACGTTAGCTATTTCCTTAGGAGAAGAATGTATAGCAGCTCCGGTTTTCAATATGGGAATTGAAAATTCCTTATAAATTCCATTGGCTGCTTTTACTCTTCTCCACAACTGTTTACTGGATGTAGAAGATGTTATAGAAGAAACATAGCGAGACCAAGATTCCTTCTGACTTTGACGACGAGCTCTGCGAGCCAATGCTTTTGCTCTCTTAAAGGCAATTAAATTCTCCGTTGTGGGGTATCTCCGGAATAACCCCCATAACTTCCTTTGTTTTTTATAAGTTTTTTGACAGTTATTATTCCACCATGGTTTGCAACGCCTTTTTATTGTAGAAGAACTTTTAGGTATTGCTATATCAGCTGCACTTATAATTGTTTCAGTGACTTTATGAACGGCATTATCAATATCATCGATCAAAACCATTGTATCATCAATGACTGCCAATTGTGTAAATAAAGGCCAATCTGCCCGACTGTACACGTAAGTAGGTAGACGTTGTCCTACTCTACTACCTCCAGTCTGGGAGATGACAAGAGGAAAATGATCACTGTTATATAGATTATTTTCCACTGTTAAATTTAACAATGGCAGGAGTGATGGAGTACAAATGGCGAGATCGAGAGAATGAAAAGTTCTTGTGGGTGTGTGGAAATGTGTTTTCTCATCGGTATTTATCAGACAGAGACAGTTATCAGAAATAAACTGCTCTATCTGACGACCGCGAGAATTCGTATCACTACTTCCCCACAAAGAGTTATGGCCGTTAAAGTCACCTACTAACATAAATGGTGTAGGCAGCTGATCAACTAATGCATCAAGTTCTTCATGGCGGATGACATCATGTGGTGGCAAATACAGACTACAGACTGTAATCAAACATGTCGTATGAATTCTGACAGCTACAGCCTGTAGAGTAGTATTTAATGGATGGACAGTGCTGGGGAAATCATTGGATGTTAAAATGCAAACACCTCCAGACACTGCACCATCGTCACCACAGTCTTTTCTAAAGCAGTTAAACCCACGCATAGAAATGTTAATGGAGGACTTCAGGAAAGTTTCCTGAAGTGCTACACATGCGGGGTTATAAGCTGTTATTATAGACTTGATGTCATCAAGATGTAAACGCAAACCATGGCAGTTCCATGAAACAAAGGAAGTTATTGTTTAATTTGAAGAGCTCCTCTCTCGGAGCTGGACGGCATGTCATCTGACATCTCCTCGAACGATACATCCTCATCCGAGGGATGTAGAGAAACAGCGTCAGCCTCCAAGGATAAGGCTCTACGGGTGGATATGGAGGGTCTAATAGAACCCTCCTTTGAAGATTTTAATTTCAAAGCCTTAAATGCCTTTGATTTTGAAGTTGGAGCTCTTTTTAAATTAGGAGATTTTAATACTTTTGGCTTTGGTGTTTGGGGTAATTTGGTAAGGGAGGTGATATCATTTCTGTTTGTGTGCAAATCGTTCTGGTGATCTTTTTTGTTGCGGCTGCGTAGCTTATTCCAGCTTTAGGGCAACGAGAGGTAACTTGTCGTCGAGCCTCAGGGTATGAACACTTTGTCGTGATCTTTAACGTGGTTATTTCCTTTTCGAGTACCCACGTAGGACAACTTCGAGAATAGGAGGGGTGGTCGCCGTGACAATTCACGCACGCCTCCTTCGCAGTGCAGGTCGAACTGTCGTGGCCAACTACTGCACAACGAGCGCAGGTCAGTTTGCCTCTGCACGCATTTCTCGAGTGTCCGAAACGTTGGCACTGAAAACATCGTAAGGGATTTGGTATGTAAGGCCGGACGGGTAAATTCAAATATGCAGCTTTAACGTTCTGCGGAAGGTCTGGCGTCGCAAAAGTCAGAATGAGATGTTTAGTATTTATAAACTGTCCATCTCTTCTGACTGTGATGCGTTCAACAGCACAGACCTTCTGATTTTGTAAGTTCTCCAGAATTTCATCCGTCGGCGTAAACAGCAAATCCCTCGCGGAAATAACACCACGCGAAAAGTTCAGGCTACCATGTGGCGACACCGTTACCTCTAAGTTGGCAAGATGTTTCATTTTTATTATCATACGTGCCTGAACAGCACTCGCAACCTCAATCATAAGATCACCCGATCGCACTTTTCGTATATTTATCACCTCTCCAACAATAGCCGATATTCCTTTCTCAATTAGAAAGGGGGATACATTTTCGAAGCTTCCCTCCTTTCTTTTCATAATAAAATGTCTACAATTTATAGTACTTATTTGTTGCTCCCGTGGGAGGTAAGATTTATTTTTGTTTTCCATTTATATTAGGTAAAATTTCGGGATCTGACGGCACCACCCACCACCGAGTCCAACAAGGGGATGCAGACCAGCTGCACCAGTGCTAGCCAGATCCTATACGCTCACAGTACATCCCTGTGATGGCCTCCACCCTTAACGAGTCATCCAGCAGATGCACCGATCGCTTGATCCATAAAGCCGATTGATGTGCTGAGGACCACAGCACACCTCCCGTTTACCTGAAGCAGAGGCCAAAGTAATGTGTTGGTCTCTGGGGGCCTCAATTACCAGGACCCTCCTTTCCAGGGACACGGGTCTCCACGCACGGCAAACACGTGGGTGATTTAGTCCCCAAGAGAAGCTAATAGCAACAGAGCGGCGACAGCTGCTCAAGGGGAGCCCTCAACCTCATGAGAGGCAACCACAATGAGGGAGAAAAGGAAGAGAAAGCAGAAGGGAAGACAAGAGAAGAAAAGAAAGAAGAGGAAAGATCACTGGGGTACCTCAGGATTGTGACACCCGTGTTTACTTAAAGAAAGTAAACCCCCTGAGGG
>JAPDSC010001654.1:23305-121427 GCA_026290005.1 Latrodectus geometricus
TAATGACCCCAGCTCAAAGACTGAAAATGAGAGAAAGGTTAACAAGACAATTTAAGGTGCTACGTGACAGTACCAGTGAAAATCCTCCTGACTCTCATAACACAATTATTGAGGAAATGACGACTCCTCTTCCAGGATTGTCCCCCCTTTCCTCACCGAGCAAGGACTTGTCATCTGAGGTGCAAATCTCCACTAATGACATAAAATCTCCTGACTATGACGACACGCTTCCCACTCTCAATCAGGCAATCGACAAACCACAGTTCACACGAAAATGTGCCATTTGTGACATTGTGTTTGATGAAATGAGCAATCTTGTTTCCCATCTGGATATGCATTACAGAAATCTATCCCCAAGCGGACAGGAAAAAGTTAAAACAGATGCCGAAGCGATTGGCAACAATGACATCCCTGCAACACCCCCATCCTTGATCGTTGAGGAACCTCTGTTCAGATGCGACCATTGTGAACATATATCGATCTCAATGAAAGGCCTTCGTTCGTACCATGCCACCTCACATCGACAGAGTATGATTGGGAAGTACGAGTTAACAACTGAAAATGCAGAACAATCTAGAAAAGAATCATACATCAATACAGACGGGCAATCTAACACAACTATGTCGAAGCCCTGTGATGAAAAGGAAGGAACATATCCCTCGACTAACACGAGAAAAGGGGACAGTGTCCATCTAGTTTTCCCATTGTCTGATTACATAAAATGCACCGAAAACAACTGCAACAACAAATACAACTGTAAGGACTGGTTCACCACCAGGGCCTCACTCGTCAGACATCTTAACAGAGACCACCAGCTATCCATCAAGGATTGCATTAATTGGTGTAGTTTTTCCGGAAAGTTAGCGGGGAATAAACCATCCACGCACTCCTGTCTGAAAAATTGTCCCCTGATCCGTGGGAAAACAGAAGATGCTAGTTACAAATGTAAAGATTGCAGTTTCGCCACCCTTACCCGCCGAGGGCTCAAAAATCACTGTAAAACGCATGTGAGAGCTAAGACTATGGTGAATGTCCCAGCTATTCTAAAACCTACTGAACGAAAAGCTGGAGGGCTCCTTGCAAGAAAAGAGAGTTGCAACCCTTTAAAGGAGACGAAAGAGCTTAAAGAGCCAATTGTACACAACGTAGCAAGTTCTAGTGAGAAAAACCTTCAGGAAAATCCGAAACGACTCAATGAAGGTGTAAATGTTGGCGCCTCGTCTTCCAAATCATCTATGAATGCTGAGAATTCTGGCTCCGGTCATTACCAAAAAGTCAAGCCTAATAAAGCCATAAACAAAGAAGGCAACAAAAAGCCCCCTATCGCTAACAAGAAAGTAAATGTTAACAAAAACTCCAATACTAACAATCAGAATCCCAAACAATCAGAAAGCGACATACCTAAGAGGTCTCAATTTTTGGACACCGTGGAATTTGACCAACCACCGGAACAGACCAAAAGTGACGAACATTTGTTTATTAGCCCTCAAGAAAATGATGATGACTGCCTCAGCCTACACACGGGAGAAAACAGTGATAACCTGTTATGTGGAGAAGTACCTCATGCAGATTCACCTGAATCCGATGATATTGAGGGTCATGTGTTGGAAGAATTTCATGCACCTCTCAGGGAGATTGATGAATCAGCAAACCCTGAAGATATGTGGGATGGTTTCCTGACTATTCCTGAGGCCATTACTACTAAAATTTCCAACCATGTGAGATTACCACCAGTACCTACTACCCGATAGACATCAAACCAGGCCCACGCAAATTTAGATCCTGTTGCAGAAGCCTCCAGATTGCAGAAAGCGTACAAGAGGAATAAAAGAAGAACAATACGCGAGATCACTGGAATAAGCTCAAAAAATGTGATGTCCCCAGAAATGAAGTAACTAATCACTTCAAGGAAACATTGGCGCCAAAAACCTTTGACAACTCCATCTCTCGGGGCACCATCTGCGCCTCTGATGAAGTAGACCTTAGTGCTTTCACTGCCTCCGAAATCAAAAGTAGACTCAATAGATGCTCAAACACCTCCCCAGGACCCGATAGGATTACTTTTAACCATTGGAAGTCAGTCGATCCTGAATGCTATCTACTGAGTCTGATTTTCAACATTTGCCGAAAAACAAGAATTCCGGAGGACTGGAAGTACTCTAAAACAATACTTATTCCAAAAGGATCAAACCAGGTTAACATTCATGACTGGAGGCCCATCTCGCTCTCAAACACAATCTATAAATTGTACACTGGATGTCTCTCAAGAAGACTACAGAACTGGTATACAGAAAATGGAGTACTCAGTTTCTGCCAAAAGGGCTTCCTCCCCTTCGACGGGGTTTTTGAGCACAATTTCGTTCTACAAAAACACCTGAGAGACGCAAGGAGGTTTAGAAAAGATGCTCTGCTTGCCTCTCTTGATCTCTCCAATGCATTTGGCTCAATCCCCCATGGTCTCATATTTGGAGCATTGAATGCTTATGGTGCTGTACAAGATTTTGTAGATATAATTAAGGATCTCTACAACAACTCATACGTCTCCTTTATTACTGAAGAGGGTCTGGCGGACCACTTATTAATTTATGTATTAATCCACTCATCAGAGGGATACAGAGAGATGGATGCATAAATGACAGAGACATCAGTCACATACTTCAAAATGAAAACCATATACCTGAATCTCAAGGGGACTTCCAGACTGAGGATGAAACAAACTACATTGATCAGGTCATCAGAACTGGTCAGAGAAGCACAGCCATTGATGAACTCAACAGAAGACATAGGGTTTTGGCTTTCGCTGACGATCTTACGATTATAGCCAATCAACAATCTGAACTACAATCCCAACTTGATTTGGCATATGAACTGTGCGAGAAAACTGGCCTTATGATCAATATATTGAAGTGTTTTACACTACATTTGTCTGGAAAGCGACCTGTGGGAACAAGACCGACCCAGATGTTCATCAATGGAGTATCAATCAAACGCCTCGATGATGCTGAGGGAAAGCAGTTCCTTGGAAACCCTGTTGGATTCCGCATTGCCCCACCTAATGACAAAATCAACAACCATTTGAAGGCGGCGGAAAAAATAATGAATTCAAAGCTTGCCCCTTGGCAAAGAATTGACGCCATTAAAACCTTTCTTTATCCAGCACTGCTTTTCGAACAACGCAACGGAACCTTCCCCAAGGCAACATGGACCGCCTTTGACAAATTCATGCGCCCCATGTGCAAATCAACCCTCAACATTCCCAAGCAAGCTACTAATGACTACTTGCACGGATGCACGAAACGAGGACAGTTTGGCATACCAATAACAGCTATAGACAGTGACATTGCAGCTGTGGACAGCGCCTTTAAGCGTCTCACCTCGCCTGATGCAATTGTAAAAAATCTTGCCTGGTCAGACCTTCGAGAACTCTTCCAAGCTAGGTTTTGCCGGGAGCTTACTGATTGTGATATTGGGTACTACCTTTCGCAATTAGTTGGAGAAGAGGACAGAAACACAACGAACCCCATGACATCGATTTGGACAAATGCCAGAAAAGCATCTGGGAGGCTGAAATTAACCTGGAAATTACAGGATGAAGCACTATTGATCACCATTGGTGACATTACCCTAAGAGAGAGTCACAGATGCAAAGTCATGAACTCACTCAAAAAGAGAATGCGTGGGGAAGTGAGTCAAAGACTGATCAGTCGTCCTAGTCAGGGCAAGGCCATTGAATGTGCCGCGGCACATATGGACAGCACGCATTTTCACAGGAACGGGGATTTCACCAGATTCTGTGATTGGAGATTTATTCACCCGGCAAGATTAAATCTCCTTCTACTTGTGTGGCGACAGGCGTTTAGCCTGTCGCCACACAAGTACCAAAGGAACATCAACTGCAGAGTCTGTGGTAAACATGACGAAACTTTACCTCATGTATTAAATCACTGTATGCGACACTCGCCACTGTACCAAGCAAGACATAACAATGTGGTGGAACGCATCAAGAAAGCTGCAGAGAAGAGATTCCAAATAACCAGTGAGAATCAACAAATTTCGAGCATCCCGGGACTTCGACCTGATTTAGTTCTGGCCAAGAACGACCGAGCCTTCATAATTGATGTACCAATACCGTTTGACAACAGACTCGATGTGTTCAGAGAGGCAAGAGCTAGGAAAATCGAAAAATATCAGCATCAGCAGCATCTCCTCAGTTTTGTGCTCTCCACCCTCAACTTGATTCCCAGCATGCCTTTGCCAAGTTGCCTCAACCACTGTAACATCATCTGTTGCCAGCAAAACGACCTGACGTTCTGGTGATTGTGGACGTGACGAGTATCGGAATTTTCAAACAATTAAGCATTTTAGACCAATAATTTGCAGCTGAATGCAATAACATGATTTTCTCTTTCATGTAAGAGGTCCTTCCGAAAGGTTAAAGCATGAAAGTGATTATGACTCCTTTCTGAAGAGTTGAAATTGGACAGACACTGCGGTTCACTTAGGCGCTCTCGGAAAAGACACTGATGTCGATTGCTTCTCCTCATGAATGTCAATGCTTGAGACACTTTCTCGGAGTGATTAATTTGCATAATATAGCACATTTCTAGAGTGTCCAGGGTATCGCTTCTCGGCCTTTTGGCTAAGATCAAAATGTTGGCCTATGGGGGACCCATAGACGTTGAAAAGTCCTAAGGTATGTAGTTGGCGTGAGTAACCGAGCCCTACCACGCCCCCTACTCTGATGTGGCTGCTTGCATTCGCAAGACGGTAAGTATGCCCTACCAGGTAGCCTTGACTGTGGGACTCAGCCGCGGATTCCACCCGCATAGACTAAATTGCCCTTATGCTCATGGGTGTCTATGACTGACAGTCCCCCTGTAAAACAACGATGTCACCTTAATCCTAAGTTTAGGGGTGATAAGGGCACCACCCTCACCGGTTAGGACCAATGCCTGTAGGGACTTCGACCATGTACCTCTCAGTGTGTTAGGCGGAGGTTCGTAGGGACACGCCCTCTCCCTTGAGCTCAGGCCGGCTCTGCTGATCTGGACACGTCTCCAGACTCTTAGCCGGTACTCTCGGTAGGCGAAGCTTTTGGGCTTTCGACGATTCTTCGACTTTGGCTGAATTAGCTCTTCTCTCAGTGAGCTCAGGCCGGCCTTGAGCATTTCGGAGATGTCTCCGAACTCTCTGCCGGTACTCTCGATCTGTGAGAAGACTAAGTCCATGAAACGCCTCCGAAGGTGCTCCGGCTGGCCTTAAGCATTCCGGAGATGTCTCTGGACTTCTGGCCGGTACTCACCGTGGGTGGAGCCGAACCTACGGTGGTCGTGTTCTCTTCGAGCTTTATGGGAGTGATCCCGGTCTCGTTGAGTGGCACCCACCGTGCTGTTTGATTACCTTCAGGACGGGGACTGTCTCCAGATGGTGGTCTTCGAGTTGCTTTTGGTTCCGTTTCATGAAAGTCTTTCACGGTTCCTTAGTACATTCGTGCTATGGGCGTGAGCATAAGACTGCCATAGTTATACACCCTCTCCCTAGGAGTTACGTCTTCTTTTGGAAATGGACTTTGTCCAGAATACAAGAGAGGTCCACTGACTTATGTTTAGGCGGAGTTGTTTGGTGTTATACTCATCGTAGTCTGTAGCAAATCTATCACTGCTATAGAATAGGGATACCTTTCTCCAATATCCATGTCCCTCGATGTGACTCTTGTCTGTCAGGGACACGAGTAGGCGTATTGGACGGTAGTTAATTAGCTAGGGACATTAATTAGCTGTGATGTTAGGGAAAGTTTCTCAGCAATTTGCTGGATGATAAAAATTATATGAAATCAAAGGCACAGCTCTGACCAGATTGTTCAAATTTTGATACTGGTTTTATTTATCAGCTCATCTTCGGATACTTTAGCCGCCCAAATCCACTAGGTTTTGCAATTTTTACTAATTAGATTTTTCTTTTTGAGAAGCACAAGGATCTTCCAAAATTATTTCCCAAATAATAGACATCCAAATACACATTAATTAAGCTTTCTATTCTCTTATATATTCAAAATTTTTCTATTGGGCCGAATGTCTCTTCTGGATGTCTTTAGAATTCCCTAACCAATCACTTGTAATGCCAACATTAATTAGCAAATGCTAAGACTTGTGCTATGAGATTTTGAATCAGAATTAAATAGGGCTTTGAGTTCACTACCTTTCTTGCCATGCCAATCAGTCACGACAGAGTGGGGGGTCATCGAGCATATCCCTCCTGCAGTTCACTCCTCCTATTACACATCCACTTTATCAACGATCCAAAACTTAGAATATGTACTATTTCTGACAGATTTACTGTCTAAACCTAAAATCTTAGGAATATGGAACCCTCTCCAGTTAGCTCCAGGACTCGCAATGCCAGCACCTCAAAGGACTACCGTTGCAACCTTTGCGATATCTCTTTCCCTGACAGAATGGCGTTCCTGCAACACTTGAAAAGGGCCCACAATTTAAGGCCTAAAAGCCTAATGAAACCTGCCATAAAAGAGTTCAAAGCCAGGAAAGAGTACTAGACCCGTCAAAACACAAACTGCCAGCACAAGCAACTCTCCCGTCAATGCACCAAACCTTCTTGTGGTCTTTCAAGCTGCCTTATGCATTGATACTAATGAAAGTGCCAATGATTTGCATCCTTTGCCCACCAACAACACTAGGGAGGATCAGAAATCAACTGTGGGGCATGACAATAACATAGCCACTTCCGGTTCTTCAAGTGCTCTTTCTATGCCCTGTACACGTGAGCTCGAAGAAAACTGTGGAATAGCAAACAATATTGAAACAGCTTCTGAATACAAAACTATCCTTGATGTGGATTGTATCAGAGGCAATATTTGTGACGCTACCTTCGCAAACGATGAGGAAACCGATGCGCACATTGATAACCACCTCCGGCTTAGTACCAATGTCGCCATTGAGAAAACAGATCAAAGCGTTGTGCTGAGATCCACCTCTACCAACAAACAAGTAGAATCAATTTCTAGATGCGAGATTTATGGATACAGGGCTAAATCAAAAAAGGGGTACAAATACCACCAAAAATTTGCCCACAAAAACAACACGATTGGAACAACCCATCCTACGAATAATGAAGCTTCGACAACCACTACATTGGCAAGCAATGAACCTTCCTCCTCAAAGGATATGGGAGCATCTCCTGGAAAGAAAGGAATCCCTTCTCCCAATGAAAAACAGGAAAAGCGAACCACTGTAGCTAACCAGAAGAAAAAACTAACCAAGAACAAGTCCCAAATTAACTCTCCTGGAACAACGTGCAAACGTACTAACATCGAAGGTCGTCTCCTCACCTTTAGGGAGAATCTCCGAGTACACTTTGTGTACCCCATAATCGATTGTGTCGCCTGCACGGAGGCTGGCTGTGTTTCTAGGTTTTACTCTGAGAACTGGACTAACATGAAGCAATCCCTCATCAGGCACTTGAGAAGGGACCATAACATCAAAATCTCTGACTCCATGAACTGGTGCTCGATGTGCAACGGCAACATTGGGTCTCGGCCATCCAATCATGAATGCCTCCACATGATTGGACCACACCTGACCAGCGGAAGGATCTACTCCTTTAAATGTCATCTCTGCCAGTTTTCGTGTTCTAGCAAGAATGGATTAAACAATCATCTCTTCATGCATCGTAACAAGGAGTATGTAAGAGAACAAATTGAGATTAAAAGAATGAAACACAAGGATATCAGAGAAAAAGCCATTCAACGGGCAGTAGGCAGCAGCAGGATGGGTAAACGATCCAACCTTCCCTATGCCAAATCAACAACCATTGCGGGGATAAAGCTATAAAATTCCCAAGTCCCTTCTACTTCGGGAACAGCCGTGCAACCCCAGACCAATCAACAGCCTAGAAAACCAACCAAAAGCATGAGTGATCCAGCACATGTTGACAACTCACGTGGAGCAACGCATCTCCAGGAACAGCATGCTGACAACAAAACCACTCACAGGGTAGTCAAACCAAAAGTACTACCCCAGTCGCTTGTTGGGAACCAGACTTTCCAGGAAACAATGCAAGCTTAGGACGCAGACACCAGAGGCAACGAACGAGGAGTCGAGTTCAACTCCGAAGAAGAGGAAGAAGACCTAGGTTTATTAACACCATCAAACCCGGAACCTACGCAAAATAGTATGCCCAGACAACCAAGTGAAGAATGTCCTCTTGATGAGTTCCTGGAACGGATTGCAGACATCGTACGCATAGAGGATAAACAGGTTAAATGGGAAGAAGTAAAGGCACTGCTGGACGATATCAATATCAAAATAGCAGGGGAAGTCAAATTACCACCAGCTTCCAACAGATCCTCCCCTCCCCCTATGACTGATGTGAATGATCCAGCAGCGATGCAGATTTGTTTGGTTGGGTTTTGTGGCGCAAGGTCCAAAAAGGACAAGCTGCGCCAAAAATTAAATTTTAGAAGAAAATCTTTCTAAGCAAAACCCAAACTCAACGTTAAAAAGTTAAAACACAAAAAAACGTGTATATGATTAAATTAAAATGTAAATGGTTATAATAGAAAATGAAAGTAAAAGTAAAAATTCATAAAATTGATGTTACAAAATTTTAAATAAAATGAAGAAATCCAATCGCCCCTAAAAAGGCAAAAAGATTTCTGTGGGGTGGCTGCCCCACCAAATCAAAAAGAGTTAAAATATCGGTTTGAAAAATATAAAACGATACAAGTTAAAATCAGGACATGAAATTAAAATATGATGAACAGAGTATGGTACATCACACTTTTCACACCATGGAAATAGATCACTTAGAAATAGATGTCTATGTGTGAAACGTGTGTGTCCGATACGAAGGCGAGTCAAACGAACATCGGCACTTCGTAACGGTAAAACTGATGATGGAATGAGGTATGAGAAAATGGCACATAATTTATTGGAGACCTGCATACTCCATGATTCCTGCCAGAGAGATTTAACAAATAATTTAACAACCCTTCTCACATCGAAAAGAGGGACAGAAGAATGAAGTGAGGACGATGCAGTTTTCGCGGCTGCATCCGCCTTTTCATTTCCCTCTAGACCTACATGACCTGGGACTCAACAGAAAATGATGTCATAACCCTTGCCAGCAAGGGAATCCAATGCTCCAAAAATCTTGGACACAACAGGATGGCAATAATTTGAATTTCCCAACGCTTCTAATACACTCAAACTGTCAGTATACACGCAGATTTTATTAAATTGCTCTGTATTCATTAGCTGAAGAGCTTGAAAAATAGCGGTAGCTTCAGCTGAAAAGATGGAGCAGGACGTATGAAGGCTGTAACCATACCTGGCATTAGCATAGAATATGCCACAGCCAACATGTCCTGCAGTTTTAGATCCATCTGTGAATACAGGCGTGTATGATGCATACTGACAGCGATGTGAATAGAAAAGCTGTTGAAAAATTATAGAGGTTGTCTCCGATTTTCGAAACTGAGCAAATGGATTAATAATGTTAATCTGTGGATCATACTAGGGTGGATGAGAATGTAAGTCCGTTTTAGTAAAACAGACATCATATAGGTCTGTCAAAAAGAGCTGAGCTTTAGTTCGAGTGAAAAAAGGTTGGATGCTGTAAGATACAGCATCATATAGTCTCTACAAAGCAGGAGAAATGGCCAAGGATCGTAAATGATGTTGTCTATCAGACATAACCTTAGCGTAGTAATTGAGAGACAGCTGCATTCGTCTCAGGTCTAAAGGCAATTGTTGACAAATCGCGTAAAGACTCTGGACGGGTGATGTGCGGA
Organism: Latrodectus geometricus; assembly: GCA_026290005.1. Lineage (NCBI taxonomy): Eukaryota > Metazoa > Arthropoda > Arachnida > Araneae > Theridiidae > Latrodectus > Latrodectus geometricus. The sequence goes on from JAPDSC010001654.1 coordinate 33,114, forward strand.
ATGCGCCTGAACATATTCTCAAAGCAGAGTGATGTACAGTGTCCAATCTGCGTCAGACAGAAGACCTAGCAGATCCATAGACAATACATCCGTAGTCAATACGAGATAAAATGAGTGCTTGATAGACTCGAAGGAGTGACAAGCGATCAGCACCCCAAGATGTATTTGAAAGCACCTTGAAGATATTAAGCGATCGCTCGCACTTCTTCCGCAAATGTAAAACATGCGGAAGAAAGGTCAACTTTCGGTCGAATGTCACACCAAGAAATTCAATCTCGTTGACTACAGGTATTGGAGTGTTGTTTAGATATATAACAGGATCCTTGTGTAGGCTAGTCTTCTTGCAAAAATGGACACAACAGCTCTTGCTAGGAGATAGTGTAAAGCCAGTCTCTGCACACCATGCAGCTATTTTATTTACAGATGTTTGTAATTGTCTCTCAATTATACGCATATTCGATCCTTGGCAAGATATTTGCAGGTCATCTACATACATTGTGCCATTAACAGATGGTGAAAGGTGATGAAGGATGCTAGTTATGTAGAAATTAAAAATTGTTACACTTAAAATTGAACCTTGGGGAACACCCTCGGCCTGAATAGAAGTATTGGATGTAGATGATCCAATACGTACTTTAAAAACACGGGAGCGTAAGAAATTCTTTAGGAATATCGGAAGATTACCCCGAAAGCCAAAATCATATAATGAACGGAGAATTTCCATGTCGCCACGTACGGTCGTATGCCTTCTCGATGGCGAAGAAGATGGAAACCAGATGGTTTCTCCGCACAAAAGCGTTGCGGATTTCGGTTTCCAAATATGCTATGTTATCAAGAGTGGATCTTCCTTTACGGAAACCTCTCTGATTGACATGTATGCATTTATTTACTTCTAAGACATACACGAGGCGGGCGTTGACCATACGTTCGAGAGTCTTACAAAGGCAACTCGTGAGAGCTATCGGTCGATAATTTGATGGTTCTGAAGGATCCTTACCAGGCTTAAGGACTGGAATTACTATTGCTTCGCACCAGAGTGTTGGAAATTCATTTTCAGTCCAGATTCTATTGAACAGATACAATAAGTTCAACAAGGAATCTGGACTTAAATGTCGAAGCATTTGATAGCTAATTCCGTCAGGTCCTGGGCTGGTATTGTTGGCCTGCTGTAATGCTCGCTTCAACTCCAACATCCGAAATTCGCAGTTATATGGCAAAGCTTGTCTATGGTTGAAACGAATTGGTATTTTCTCAGCTCGACTCTTTGTCCTTATAAACGAAGGACTATAAGAGTCGGGGCTGGACTATAAGAGTCGGGGCATTTTACAATTATTGTCTCCCAAAGCTTCCAGCACACTCATGCTGTCAGTATACACACAAAATTGACGATGGTTATCTGTATTCACGTGCTGAAGAGCGTGGTAAATTGCTGTTGCTTCAGCAGTGAAGATGGAGCAGGACGAATGTAGGCTGTAGCTATAAGATGTATTATTAATAAAAATGCCACAGCCAATATGTCCTGCACATTTAGAACTGTGAATACAGGTTAGTATGACTGATACTGACAGCGATGAGAATAAAAGAGCTGTTGAAAGTGTTGAAAGACAACAGGTGTTGTGTACGATTTCCTATATTGAGCAAAGGTGTTAAGAATGCTTATGGTTGGGTTATACCAAGGCTTTTGAGCCAGTGGATCAACTGTCTCAAACCGAACATCACATAGGTTAAAAAGTCACAGATGAGGTTTGGCACGTGTGAGAAAAGGTGGAATGCTCATAGGACGAGCATCATAAAGTCTCTTTAGAGAGGCATTAAGAACCATAGAGCTTAGAGGATGATGAGGGGTCGACTTAATTTTTGCCTAATAATTGAAAGACTGCTTCAATCGTCTCAGGTCTAATGGTATTTGTTGACAAATTGCATATAGACTCTGGACAGGTGATGTGCGGAATGCGCCTGAACATATTCTCAAGGCAGAATGATGGACAGTGTCCAATCTGAGTAAGACAGAAGACCTAGCTGACCCAAACACAGCACATCCGTAGTCAATGCGGGATAAAATTAGGGATTGATAAACCCGAAGGAGTGATGTGCGATCGGCACCCCAAGATGTATTTGATAACACCTTGAGGATATTAAGCTGACACTTCTTCCGCAGGTATAAAACATGCGGAAGAAAAGTTAATTTTCGGTCGAATATCACTCCAAGGAACTTTACCTAATTGACCACAGGTATTGGTGTATTATCTCTGCAAATCACTGGATCGTTATGCAAGCTGGTCTTTCTGCAAAAGTGGACCCAACTACTCTTACCAGGAGAAAGAGTATGGCCATATTCAGCACACCATGCAGCTAATTTATTTAGAGCAGTTTGTAATTCTCTCAATTAATCGCATATTGGACCACTGACATGATATTTGCAGGTCATCAGCATATAAAGTTCCTTTAATAGATGGTGGTAAGTAATGGAGGATGCTAGTTATGAATAAATTAAAAAGTGTAACGCTTAAAATTGAACCCTGAGGTACGCCCTCAGATTGAGTAAAAGTATTGGAAAATAAACTTCCAATACGAATTTTAAAAACACGGGAGCTTAAAAAGTTCTGAATAAATATTGGCAGATTACCTCGGAAGCCAAAATCATATATCCTACGGAGAATGCCATAGCGCCTCGTACGATCATATGCTTTCTCTATATTAAAGAAAATTGCAACAAGATGGTTTCTCCTTACAAAAGCATTTCGAATATGGGATTCCAGATCTATTATATTATCAATAGCGGATCGACCTTTTCGTAAGCCACTTTGATGAGGAGGGATTCAATTATTCTTCTCTAAGATGTAAGTGAGTCTAGCATTGACCATACGCTCAAAAGTTTTGCATAGGCAACTCGTAAGAGCAATTGGACGATAACTCATTGGGTCAGAGGAATCTTTCAAAATAGGATTTCATTCGGTTTCAAAATAGGAGTCACTATCGCTTCTCTCCACGCAGTGGGATAAGCAAGTTCTGTCCAGATTCTATCAGAAGTGAATATACGAACACAGCACTAACAGTGGCACTACCATCATAATCATTTCTGTAGCATTGAAATCCTCGTAGTTTAGAGCCAATAGTGGGCTTCAGGAATGTTTCCTGGAGAGCCACACATGCAGGATTGTAGTAGGAGATGAGGGATTTCAGATCATCTACTCAAGGCCGGAAACTACGACAATTCCATGAAACGAAGGAAGTCATCAATGGAATATAAACCAACCTTTATCACTGTTACAGATTGTCATCTCAGATGAATCTTCTAAGCTGAAATCATCATCTGAGGGATGCAGTTTAACAGTCTCTGAATCCAAATCATGAAGGGCTTAATTTGAAAGTAAGGAAGATATTCTATGGCCATTCTTAGAGAGCTAAAACTCTCAACTCTATGGCTCAATTCTATGGCCATTCTTAGGAAACTAAAACTCTCAAACGAAGGCCATTCTATGGCCTTCGTTTGAGAGTTTTAGTTTCCTAGCTTTCAAAGATTTAGATTTTGCTGACATTTTGGAGAGAGCGGGAAAAGGCATAGTCATGTTCGCAACCTTTGAGGGCAAACAAACTAAAGGACACGAGTCTCCTTCTGTCTGAGTGCTACAAGATCGAGGGACCTTTTTAGCTGCAGCTGCATAGCTAATACCTGTTACTGGAGTTCGAGAAGTAACTAACCGTCTTGCCTCTGGATAAGATATGTTGTTTTTAATTTTAAGAGTGGTAATTTCTTTCTCCAGTTGCCAAACAGGACAAGTACGATAGTAAGAAGTGTGATTGCCTTTGCAATTGACACACACTTCTTTAGCATTGCAGGTAAGACTATCGGGGGCAAAGTCAGAACAACGGGCGCAAGTCATTTTACCCCTGCAAGCTATTTTAGAAAGGCCAAAACGTTGGCACTGGAAACATATGAGAGGACTAAGAATATAAGGCCGAACAGAACACCTCATATAAGCGACTTTTATATGTTGCGGCAAGTCTGGTGTCGCGAACGTCACAATTAGATGTTTTGTGTTAAGAATAATGCCATCTCGCTTAAAAGTAATTCTTTTAACAGCACAGACTTTTTGGCTTTCTAGGTTTTGCAATATTTCCTCTTTTGGCGTGTGATATAAGTCTTCTTCAGAAATAACACCTCTTGAGAAATTTAAATTGCCATGTGATTCGGCAGTTATCGCTATATTAGCAATGGCTTGCATACTCTGCAGCAGCATAATTGTTTTTCAGATCCAGTTTCCACTGGAAGATTACCTGTGCGTAACTTTTTAATACTTTTTTACTTCGCCAAGGTAAGATGTAATACTCTTTTCAATAAGAAATGGGGAAACAGATTGAAAAGAACCTCTAACTTTTTTATAATAAAAAATTTCGCTTTGCATAATTGCATTTGTTGCTCCCGAGGGAGTGAGTAGAAAGTTTTTTGTTCCATATAGGATTATACAAAATTCGGGGACCAGACGGCACCACCCACCACGGAGTCCTACAAGGGGATGCAAGTCAACTGCACCAGTGCTAGCCAGTACCTATACGCTCACAGCACATCCTTGAAGTGGTCTCCACCCTTAACGAGTCACCCAGTAGATGTACCGATCGATTAATCCATAAAGCCGATTGATGTGCTGAGGACCACAACACACCTCTCGTTTACCTGAAGCAGAGGCCAAAGTAATGTGTTGGTTTCTGAGGGCCTCAACTACCAGTTCCCTCCTTTCCAGGGATACGGGTCTCTACGTGGGTGATTTAGTCTACAAGAGTAGCTATTAGCAACAGAGCCGCGACAGCTACTCAAGGGGAGCCCTCAGCCTCGTAAGAGGCAACCACAATGAGGGAGAAAAGGAAGAAAAAGCAGTAGAGGAGAGAAGAAAAGAAAGAAGAGGACAGATGACTGTTGTACCTCGGGATTGTGACACCCGTGTTTTCTTAAAGAAAGTAAACCCCCTGAGGGGCATTCTGTGGTGAGAATCTTGGAGTGAGACTATTAAACTATGATTGCTTGAGGGGATCTGCGCTCTTGAATAGCACAAACAAGAAGTATAACTTCAGATGCCAGCTTTGTGACTTTCCTGTGCAAGCCACAATTTAATCAAGAACTACATCCTGTACGACCAGAAAAAAAACAAGCCAAAATCAATAATGTTGGACTGTATGAGACAAAATACAAGGTTGGAAGAAGTGGAGCCACAACAGAATTTTAAAAAGCAATGAATATGATGCCACATCCAAGAGCAATAAATAAGAACCAACACTTACTTGTGCACGTAATACTGAACCACCTAGTGGGAGAATAACACTACTGATGGCACCCCACACATTCCTGTAGTACCTCCTCCTCTACCACCAAAAAATGGATCTTCTTAAAGACTTGCGCCCTTTACGCATAACAAAGCCTACTCTTGTGTTTTAAAAAATAATCATGAGGAAAACATGAAATGCCTCAACACACTTGTCAATGTCGGCGCTTCAACTTCAAAATCATCAACCATCGCTAACACAACTGAGGACTCTAACTTGAGTGGGAAACACATCACACCAGGCTCCTTTAATAACTTCATAAAGAACCAGAACGTCCAGATCAATACTGGCATCGATAGGGAAGGAAACAAGAAGCCCTCTGCTGCAAAGGCAGAGAATAAGAAAAAGGAAATGTGAACGATAAGTCCAAGTCTGTTGGACAAACCAAAATAAATCCCAAACAAACGGCCAGGGAATAAAGAAGCGACATCTGAAAGAGGACACTAATTATTGACACCAATGAATTCAACCAAACAACGGGACAGGTTGGTTGGTTGGGTTTTGTGGCGATAGGTTTAAAGAGGATAAGCTGCGCTAAAAATTAAGCTTTAAAGAAAATTCATAAATTTTAGACAAAACCCAAACTCAACAATAAAAATTTAAAACACAAAAATAGATGCATATATTAATTTTAAAATATAAAAAAGTATAAGTATATGAAAATAAAATAAAATCCATAAAATTTAAAATTAAGGAAACCAATTTCCCTTAAAAAGGAAAAATCATACATGGTTAAAAGGTCAGTAGAAAAATATTGAACAAGGTAAAAGCTAAAAACAGGACATGAAATTAAAATATGAAAAACAGTATATGGTTCATCACACATTTCACACCAAGGATTTAGTTCACTTAAAAACAAATGTCTGTGTGTGAAACGTCTGTGTCCGATACGAAGGCGCCCCTCAGGGGATTTACTTTCTTTAAGTAAACACGGGTGTCAAAAACCCGAAGTACCCCAGTGATCTGTCCTCTTCTTTATTTTCTTCTCTTCTTCTCCCTTCTGCTTTTCTTTCCTTTTCTCCCTCATTGCGGTTGCCTCTTACGAGGTTGAGGGCTCCCCTTGAGCAGCTGTCGCCGCTCTGTTGCTATTAGCTACTCTTGGGGACTAAATGACCCACGTGTTTGCCGTGCGTGGAGACCCGTGTCCCTGGAAAGGAGGGTCCTGGTAATTGAGGCCCCCAGAGACCAACACATTAATTTGGCCTCTGCTTCAGGTAAACGGGAGGTGTGTTGTGGTCCTCAGCACATCAATCGGCTTTATGGATCAAGCGATCGGTCCATCTACTGGGTGACTCGTTAAGGGTGGAGACCACTTCAGGGATGTGCTGTGAGCGTATAGGGACTGGCTAGCACTGGTGCAGTTGACTTGCATCCCCTTGTAGGACTCCGTGGTGGGTGGTGCCGTCGGTCCCTGAATTTTGTTACATCCTATATGAATACCAAAACTTTCTCTTCACTCCCGCGGGAGCAACAAATGTTAATATCTTACTCAAATTACTTTACTGTAAAAAAAATTAGGGGTTCTTTTAACCTGTTTCCCCTTTCCTTATCGAAAAGGGTATCACTTCATATCTAGGAGAAGTGAAAGCTATAAAAAAGTTACGTTCGGGTTGCCTGTTAGTAGAAACTTCATCCGATAAACAGTCTATTCTGATACAAGGTATGAAAGCAATAGGTCACATAGCAGTTACTGTTGAGCCACATAGCAATTTAAATTTCTCCAGAGGTGTTATTTCTGTAGAGGACTTGTTTCATACGCCAACAGATGAAATTTTGGAAAACTTACAGAGCCAGAAAGTCTGTGCTGTCAAGCGAATTACCATCAAGCGAGACGGCATTGTCCTCAATACAAAACATCTAATTTTGACGTTCGCGACACCAGACTTGCCTGAATATATTAAAGTCGCTTATATGAGGTGTTCTGTTCGGCCTTATATCCCAAGTCCTCTCAGATGTTTTCATTGCCAACGCTTTGGGCATTCTAAAATAGCTTGCAGGGGTAAACAAACTTGCGCCCGTTGTTCTGACGTTGGCCATGACAGTCTAACCTGCAATGCTAAAGAAGTTTGCGTCAATTGCCAAGGTCATCACACCTCTTATTCTCGAACTTGTCCAGTTTGGCAGCTCGAAAAAGAAATAACTACCCTCAAAATTAAAAATAATATATCATATCCAGAGGCTCGACGCATAGTAACTTCACGGACTCCAGTAGCTGGCGTTAGCTATGCCGCTGCTGCTAAAAAGATCACTCGATCTTGTAGCACTCAGACAGAAGGCGACTCATGTCCTTCAGTTTGCTTGCCCTCAAAGGTTACGAAAACAACCAATCCTCTTCCTACACTCACCAAAATGTCGGCAAAATCCAAAGCCTTGAAAGCAAGAAAACTAAAACTCTCAAAGGAAGGCCATAGAATACCTTCCTTACTTTCAAAGAAAGCCCTCCGGGCCTTGGATGCAGACACTGTTAAACTGCATCCCTCAGATGATGATTTCAGCTTGGAAGACTCATCTGAGATGACCATTAGTAACAGTGATAATTGTTAGTTTATATTCCATTAATGACTTCCTTTGTTTCATGGAATTGTCGTAGTTTCCGGTCTCGAATTGATGATGTCAAATCTATCATCTCTTACTACAATCCTATATGTGTGGCTCTCCAGGAAACATTCCTGAAGCCCACTATTGCATCTAAAATACGTGGATTTAAATGCTACAGAAAAGATTATGATGGTAATGCCGCTACTAGTGGTGGAGTTTGTATATTCACATCAAACAAATGCCCTAGTACAGCACACCAGCTACGCACTGCTCTGCAGGCTGTTGCTATCCAAATTCATACCACATGTCTAATCACAATCTGTAGCCTTTATTTACCACCCAATGACATCATTCAAGCAGAGGAACTAAATAACTTAGCTGATCAACTCCCAGCTCCATTTTTATTGTTGGGCGATTTTAACGGCCATAGTCCTTTGTGGGGTAGTGATGATACGAATTCTCGCGGTCGTCAGATTGAGCAGTTCATATCTGATAACTCTCTCTGTCTGCTTAATAACGACGAGAAGACTTATTTCCACGAACCTACAAGGACATTTCACTTTCTTGACTTAGCTATTTGTTCCCCGTCACTCCTGCCGTTGCTGAATTTCACTGTTGGAAATGACCTTTTCAACAGCGATCATTTCCCTTATCGTGACTCAGACTGGAAGTAACAATGTGTCCCATAGGCCACCTAATTATGCGTACAGTCGAGCCGATTGGCAACTCTTCACGCAATTGGCTACGATTACGGAAACAAGAGTTACGAGAGATGTGATTGATGATGCCGTTAAATATGTCGCTGACACAATAATCAAAGCTGCGGATGTAGCTATCCCAATAAGCTCTTCTACTCCACACAAACATATAAAACCCTGGTGGAATGAAGAGTGCCGACTATATTACAAGAAACAAAGGAAGCAATGGAATATTTTCCGAAGATACCCTTCTACGGAGAACCTTATTGCTTTTAAAAAGGCCAAAGCTCAAGCTCGTAGAGTAAAACGCCAGAGTCAAAGAGAATCTTGGATTCGTTACGTGTCTTCAATTACATCATCGACATCCAGCAAACAATTGTGGAGGAAAGTAAAAGCAGCCAATGGTATTTATCAGGATTGTTCCATTCCTGTTTTAAAAACTGGAGCTGCTGTGCATTCCTCAACGGTAGACATTGCCAATGCCATCGGAGAAACCTTTGCTAGCGTGTCCAGCTCTGATTCCTTTAGTCCCGCTTTTCAAAGGTCTAAAAGTATAGCTGAGCGGACTCCTCTACGTTTCACTGATCGACGCAATCTCCCGTACAATTATGTGTTTGGATTGTCAGAATTGAAGACTGCCTTAGACCAGGCAAATAACACCAGTCCCGGACCTGATGGAATCTCTTATCAAATGCTTCGTCATTTACATTCAGATTCATTATTGAACATACTTGTATTGTTTAACAGAATCTGGACGGGACATGCATATCCCACTTCGTGGAGAGAAGCGATAGTGATTCCTATTTTGAAACTGGGCAAAGATTCCTCTGACCCTATGAGTTATCGTCCAATAGCTCTTACGAGTTGCTTATGCAAAACTTTTGAGCGTATGGTCAATGCTAGACTCACTTACATCTTAGAGAAGAATAATTGCATCCCTCCTCATCAAAGTGGCTTTCGAAAAGGTCGATCCGCTATTGATAATATAATAGATCTGGAATCCCACATTCGAAATGCTTTTGTAAGGAGAAACCATCTTGTTGCAATCTTCTTTGATATAGAGAAAGCATATGATCGTACGTGGCACTATGGCATTCTCCGTACTATGTACCATCTTGGCTTTAAGGGTAATCTTCCCATTTTCATAAAGAACTTTCTAGCCCTCCGGCTTTTCAGAGTGCGTATTGGAACTACACTTTCCAATACTTTTATCCAAGCTGAGGGTGTTCCTCAAGGCAGCGTTTTAAGCGTGACCATTTTTAACCTTTTCATCAGCAACATATTTCATCAACTACCACCTTCTGTTCATAGTAATTTATATGTTGACGACTTGCAAATTTCATATCAAGGATCAAACATGAATATAATTGAAAGACAATTGCAAACAGCTACAAATAATCTCACTGCTTGGTGTGAACAAAATGGCCTTAGCATATCTCCGAATAAGAGTTGCTGTGTTCATTTCTGCAGGAAAACTAGTTTTCACCATGATCCTGTGCTTCACATTAACGGTAGACCTATCCCTGTTGTCAATGAGATAAAATTTCTTGGCGTGATTTTCGATAAGAAATTAACTTTCCTTCCGCATGTGTTACATCTGCGGAAGAAGTGCCAACGACTGCTCAATATCCTCAAGGTGCTTTCCAATACATCTTGGGGTGCAGATCGCATATCACTCCTTCGAATTTACCAGTCAGTAATTTTATCTCGCATTGACTACGGTTGTGTTGCTTACGGATCGGCTAGATCTTCCGTTTTACGCAGATTGGACACAATTCATCACTCTGCTTTAAGAATATGCTCCGCTGCATTTCGCACTTCACCCGTCCAGAGTCTATATGTAATCTGTCAACAACTACCATTAGACCTGCGGCGGATGCAGCTGTCTTTTAGTTATTATTCAAACATTATGTCCTCACCTCATCATCCTCTACATTCTACAATTCCAAATGCCGCTCTTAAGAGATTATATAATGCTAGACCATCAAGCATTCAACCTTTTCTCGCGCGTGTTAAATCCTACCTCTTGCTATCTGACCTATGTGATGTCCGGATTGAGTCTATGGACCTCTTCGTACACCCTCCTTGGTATGATCCACGCATTACAGTACTCAATGCCTTTGAAAACTATAAAAAGTCGGACACAACTCCTGCTATTTTTCAACAGCTTTATGCATCTCATCGCTGTCAGTATGCTATGTACACTCCCATCTACACTGATGGATCCAAAACTGCGGGGCACGTGTGCTGTGGAGTTTATGTGGACAATACCTCCTTCAGTTACAGCCTTCACACATCCTGCTCCATTTTCACTGCTGAAGCCATGGCTATATACCGTACACTTCAGTATGTGAGTACCAAAAACGTAAATAAATATTGCATATATACTGACAGTAAGAGTGTTCTAGAAGCTTTGAAAAATCGTAACTATAATTGCCATCCAGTTGTGTCGAAAATTTTCAAATTGCTTGATTCTATCTCTCGCACTGGATTCGAGATACTGTTTTGCTGGATACCGAGCCACATAGGAATAGATGGCAATGAGAAGGCTGATGCGGCTGCGAGGTCTGCATCTACTACTATTCTGCCTTCTGTTCCATCAATAGATGTGAGAAAAGGAATAAAACATTTTATAAATTCTCTTTGGCAGGAATCTTGGAACATGCAAGTCAGCAACAAACTCCATTCCATTTTTTCATTTATCATCCCATTACATGTTTTACCCGTACGAAGCGCAGATGCCTTCGTATTGGTCACACGCGTTTCACCCACAAACATCTCTTCTTGAGTGATTTAAATCCTTGGTGTGAAACGTGTGATGAACCATACACAGTGCATCATATTTTAATTGTTTGTCCAGATTTTAACCGTTTTCGCATCATATTTTTTAACAGTGATATTTTAACATTACAAGACTTGTTAGGGGAACCACCCCATCGCAATCTGTTTGCGTTTTTAAAAGCTATTGATTTTATTCATTTTATCTAACTTAGAAATATTTTAATCAGACGTTTTAAATTTTATCCATTATATCAACTTTTAAAAATATTTTATCACAACTTTCTTAATTTTTGTAAATATGTACATCATTTTACACAACATTTTGTTTTAACAGTTCATAATTTAAAGATTTTAATGGGTCGAAGAACATGGTAATTTTCACCTCATGTCTGGCGCAGCTTGTCCTCTTTGGACCTTGCGCCATAAAACCCAACCAAACAACAAACAACAACAACAACCGATACAAAGGCGAGTTAATCTAACTTCTCAAAAACGAAGGACCTATAAGAGTCAGTGCTTGAGACATTGTTGTTAAGTTTCATTAAAGACGTTGGCTAATATAATAAATCCATCGCTGAAATAACGAAACTTGAAAAATTAGGATTGTTATGAGGCGATACTGTCACTTCTTAGTTAGATAATGTTTTCAGGTCTACCAGAATGGCTTCTGAATGCAGTCTCAATGAGCAAGTCTCCTGAGCGTATATTTTGAATACCATTAATTCCCCTGCTATTCCCTTTGAAATAAGGAAGGGAGAAACTGAAACAAGTGAACCTTCCTTTTTTCGATCGCTTGATCCATAAAGCCGATTGATGTGCTGAGGACCACAACACACCTCCCGTTTACCTGAAGCAGAGGCCAAAGTTGGTCTCTGAAGGCCTCAATCACCAGGATCCTCCTTTCCAGGGACACGGGTCTCTGCGCACGGCAAACAAGTTGGTTATTTAGTCCCCAAGAAAAGCTAATAGCAACAGAGCGGCGGCAGCTACACAAGGGGTGCTCTCCGCCTCGTAAGTGTAAGCCACAATGAGGACGAAAAAATAGAAGATGAGAGAAGAAAAGTAAGAAGTGGAGAGATCACTAGGGTATCTCGAGAGTGTGCAGTCTCCACACTGAGGGAGCAAGTCTTCAATGGGCACCTAGTGCCTCCAAACAGCACTGTGACATAATAGTGACATGTTGAGATGTACACTATACCAAAGCGATGGAAGAAATATATCATGCAAAAACAGTACATATGTGAGCAGGTATTATTTACATTACTACTCTACTTCTATATTTCCATTTTTGCATGTGTTAGCCTCTATAACACGATTTAAGTATCTGTGGGCAGATTTCTGGTTACATTACCCACAACTCAGCAATCTGCCAAAGAGTTACGTCTATAAGCAGAGCTCTAATTATTAAGTTTTTAATGCAGCAAAAGAAACACTATCTATTGGTCACCTATAAAGTATAACCTTTTACACAAATATACACTAATAGACTAGAAAATAATAATATACCTCACACACATACAATAATTATAGACTCAAACGAAAATTGCAAATTCAGTTTTTATTGATATAAAACATTAAACAATGACATAATAATAAACTAACTTTAAAGTTTAAGAACAAATAAAAAATAAATATTACAGTTAAATAATTATTCCTGTTTGTAAAGGCAATGAAAAATTACCCAGCATATTAAGCATTTAACCAAAAGTATCATACACCCGAACCTGTCAACAACCTGTCTTGAATTCTTGGAAACCTTGTGCTTTTATACACTCAGGATATTACCCCCTTTAGCGAACTGACATTCATATATAATTAATAGGAGTTAAATACAACAAATTAATAATTACATTTGAATATATTAATGCCATATTAGCCAAAAAATAATTCTGTAACTGTATAAGAAATACAAAAATGGTAGAGCAATAATCCAATTAGGCAGAGCAGAAGAATGGATATAAAGAAAATAATGCAAGTATTTTAAGTGAATGATAAATTTGGTGATAAGAAAAATTATATAGAACAGTACTAAACTAAGAAGTTAAATGCACTGAATACATAACGTTAGATTCCTAACTAACTTTGGGGTAACGTCGTGCCAAAGAATTTTCGGCCTAGATATTAATGACACTTATTATATATTAGAAATTATTAAAAGAAAAAATGCCAAAGTATTTGCTTTCTTACAAAATTATACTAAATAGACTCTTATATTGTAAGCACAAGATATAATTTCTTGTTATCAGACATTCGAGGGGAAAAATTATCTTTATGAGCAAAGTAAAAACTTCAGAACATATGGGATTGTTATCTCAAAACACAACTGCTTTAGAATGTTATTCAATTTACTTTAATAAAAAAAGAAAAATTTTAAAATAAACTATATATTAATATTAAAATAACATTAAATTTATACTATTACCTTCAAGATTTCGTCCACGATTGAAGTGGGGTTTAATACACAAATTGAATTTTTCTTTAAAAAAAATGCTAAATTTGCTTAGTCAATAAATTTTGTTACTACTTATCATTAGTAGTAAAAGTGTAACTGTGAATAAGTTTAATTTTATATGTAATATTCATTTACAAAAAATTATTATACGATGTACATTCCAGTACTTTATTCTGAATAGGGTCATAATCGTTTTCTAGGATATATTAAATTTAAACACTCTAAACTAAATTATATGCTCTAAATACTAATTGGAGGATAAAATTTATTTTTAAAAGAGCAAAAACTGTTCTTTTCATAAGGAATTACAAATATTTACTCACAATAAAGTTGATTCTACAAACAAACTAGAAAAAATGTATTAAAATAAAATAACTTGTACGGGGGGGGGGGGAAGCTAGTCATTCAATGTTTGATTATAAAATATCATAGAAATAACCATTAAACACACAATCCTTTTGATTTGTAGCAGCCCCAGAGATATTTGGTAACTTGATGTTATTTCTGTCCAATGCACAGGAGTAGTTTCTCTAGTATCTCTTTGATTTATAGCTACAAAAAGAAATATTTTGTTAAAATTATTTTAACCTGATAAATCTTTTTACACTTTTATTAATGTGATTTGATATTTAAAATTTAGAATTATATAAGTATAAATTAATACACATTTATGTATTAAAAAAATAGTTAAATATAAATCAACATAGAACTAAAAGTACAACACGTGAAATCAAGACTAAAGTATAAGACATGAAATTAAAAAATCAACGGCTATGAATATTTTAACTCAAAATGACTGAGCTATTCCAATTATAAAGCACATAATGGTTCATATCAATTACAAATCAATTTGAACAATAATATGAAGTACAGGAAGATATGAAACATAAAATCTGAAGCAATTCATAAATATAGAGAATCCCAATTCAAATATTGTATTTAAATTAATTTCAAAATAGGATTTTCATTTTAAAATTTTGAAACTAATAGTTAGGAAACATCTATGCATTTAAAAGGCAAAAGTCGAAAACTTACATAAAATGTATTTCATAAACTGATATATTTTTATCCAAATAACTATCAGATAAAAATAATTGGCCGTAACTCTTATTAATTTTTATATTACATATAAGAAAAACACAAACCATATAAAAATTTAAATAAAACTTATGGAGAAATAGTTTCTTTTACTATTTCAACTTTGCATAGATTAAAAAAACCATCGCTAAAATCATAAAATAAAGGAATTTTTTTACAGAATTAATGAAATTCATTAAGTTCAGCATCTCGTTTGATTCGTAAAAAGTTGAAATTCATATTTGAAGAATTGCAATCAAAGGAAGAGAAATACATGTGCAAGCAATAAATCCGGCAAGTCACATACAGTACATACTTGTTGCTTTAGTGAAGCTTACAGGTTCGCTATAAATACAAGCTAGAATATGATACCAGAAAACTTATACACTTACTTAATTTCTCAACTGTATCCTAGTTTTTGAGGTCCGAGGGTTTTGTGGATCTCATAGCGGCTATCCTGCTGTTTATTCTGAAGCATTAAACTTTAAATTTTTAAAGAGATGGCAGCCAAACATAAACCATATCCGATTGTTTACTTTTATGATGTCACGCAACTAATTTTATGATCAGCACATCATTTTGGCAATCCACTTTTTGCATTACACGTTTTGCTGAGTAGAAGAATCAAACTGACAGTAGAATTCTTAAATCATGAATGGCAACACCTTATACTATTTTTTTTCATAATATGCAAATGAGTACATGGTACATGAGACAAAGATGTCAAAAGGCACAAACTATGTCTTATAACAAAGGCCGGGTTCATCAAGTATATTGCTACAGGCATACAGATGTATGCTTGGTATTGCACAAATCAGTTTGAGCTCGACTGAATTATTAGATATGCACACTAGAAAAGTGTCTTCGTCCCAAGCATCTTTAGCTGTCCTTGCCATTAACTTGTATCTTTCATGAGCAATGTAGGGTGTTGCAGACATAGTAGTCATTAGAGAATTTGATACAGGTAATTCTATTGTACTTATTTAAAATAAATTGTCTGAAGCTTACTTTCCTCTTTCAGAACTTTAGTTCTATATTACCTGTTGTTTATTTCTGCCCATCAATATCATGCTTTGAGATTGTCTATTCCCATTGATCAGCTATTACCTATGTCATCTTTTAATCTTCATAAATTAAGGAATTAATTTATTTGGTTTTTAAAACCCTGTCGATGTTATTTCAACACACACTTAGTTGAAAGTATTTACATAATTAGTACAGTCAGTCAACAGTTTCTCCTGTGCAGTGTCATACTATCAGTCTTCTGCAACCTTAATGTGCAACTTGCCTAACAGATGTCGGTCGTTTCAATGCTACAAAAGATTCTCAATTCCACTCAATATGGAATGTGTTTGAGACATTTTCATTCCAGTAATGCCACTGAAAGAGACCAATATAATGGCATTATCAGTTGTCTTAAGGGAGAGGAATTGTACTGATTGGGGAAACTGAGTTCCACATTTTCGACAGAAACTCTGCATCAAGTGGTCACTAGATTTAAGGTTATCCTTCACAATGTGTCTTACGAGGCACCAATGAAGTAGACTTCCATTTTTATGGATGACACACCCGCATAGAAAAACCTGCAGTTCTGGAGCTACTGGAAAGTGAATTGGCAACTGAACCCAGATTTTAATCCCAATAGACAAGTGTGGAGAGCATTGGCAAGAAACCTTAAGCTCACACCTTCCAGCTAACACCCATGAACTGAAGCAGATACTGATTGTGAAATGGGCTCTCTTACTTTGAACACTCTGGTGCTGAGCATAAAGAGATAAGAAGTAACCATTGCACTAAAAGAAGGGCTTTTCCCATAGTAAGGAACTTTCATTAGTTGTTCTTCCTTTTAGACAGACAAACAAGTGTAACAAAACTGTGAGTTCAATAAAACCTTTTCTTGATTAATTCCAATTTGCATTGTATTTATTTTTGCGCAACTATGCTTTCGTCACTATAAAAGGCTGTTTCTCATTTCAAAATTTTATCCTTTCCGATGACTTCACATAGAATTAACAGTTAAAAATATCTGTTTGAATTTTCAGAACAAGTTAAACTAATGTAAAAAATATTGGATTAAAATATCCAATGTTTAGGTATATAAAATTTAAATTAATGATGTTTATAACAATAAAATGTAGTGAGTTATTATAAACCAGAAATAAAAATGAAAGAACTTAATTTTAAGATGTATAGTTTTAACTCTTACATCTTTATGCTAGTATATTACAGGAACATTGTTTTTATGTTTGATTGAAATCACATAAACTGGTAATTATTTCCATGAACAATAAGTTCTTTCATACAATATCCAAAATGTCACAATAATCAGTAATCTTAGAAATCATATTTACTTTCATAACCATACCTAAATATGGTCATAAAATGAAATATGATGCACACCTTTTTCATTTAATTATAAATTTAACAATCTTTGTTAACATGCTCACAAAAAGAGGAAATTAAGATTTTAGCTAAGGAAAAATATAGTAATGAATAACAGAAAAATAAATTCAATATTCATTAATGACAGCATAAAAAAAATGCACAATTATCTTTTCTCTATCATGATGTCTAGGTACAATTTTGCTGGAAAATACATTTAAAATTTTCAAATTTAAATCACATACTTATTTTCCTTACCATCATTTGATAGATCTATGCTTGAAAGTGAACTTCTAATGGGCATTATAAAATTCTTTAATTGAAATAACAAAATTAAAATTACATTTTTTGGAAAGCTAATCACAATTTAACCTTTTGAGTCTGGCGTCAGTTTCTAAAAACCACTCCTGGGACGGCGCGAGAAGAGGACATTTTCTACCCCTCTGACAAAAAGGAGAGGGTCATTTTCACGACTCTTCTCTGTTGAAGATTTCCCCATAATGAATCTCTATCTTTTGAGAGTGATATCCCGCACTGAGTCTGCCATGATTTTGACGAAGATGTCAATGGGTTTACCATAAATACTATACTTAACGATAAGCAATCGACTTTATCCATTTGTTGTTTAACTTATTAGATTAAGTTATATAATTGTGACTGGTTTTGTAAATTATGGTATGGCATAAATTAATTTGTTACAAAGAATTTTTTGAAATTATTAAACTGTATCTCGCTATTTTATTGGTTGCTTATCCCACAATTAGCGATGGCTTTTTTTCTTTCTGTAAAGTCGTACAAAGTAATAGGAAATTAAATGATAAATTTCATTGATTTTTTTGATTTTTAGCACTCAAAATACATATTTAAAATAACAGATTTCTTAAAGTAATGAAACGTATTTAGCTATAAGAAAAAAGATGAACAATAACTAATTGAATATTTTCAAAAACATTCCTAAGAACAGCATGTTTTGTGTTAAAAAGTGTAAATAAAGATTAATAAATTTAGTTCATAAGCAAATACATATAAATTACCGAAAAAGTATTTGAGAAAGATCTGTATGTTAACAACATCAATGTTTTTTTTCTGACAATTATAAAGTAATTTTAAATATGCACCGTATATCACTTTTTGGGGTGAAATACTTTCAAGTAATAATAAACTGATTTATTCAGCTTGCATGTTCTTGTTGTGAAATGAAAAAGAGAGTGTTCGTCCTAGATTATGTCCATAAACTAAAAACCTCTTTTAAATCTCATAAGGAACAAACCAAGAAAATTGTCTCACATCTATACCGACATACGTATATGCAGGAAAAAGAAAAAGTTAATTAATCCCATTGATTTATTCATTAGTAAAGGGAAAGATTAAATAAGATATATTACACCTCGAAAAGCAAGTTTCTAACACTACATCATATTTATTACTTTGTGAATACATTGTTAGGTCACTTCATCTTAAAAGTCAGAATATGAAAAAATTCTTGTATTAATGAGAGAGTTATTGCTCAATGAAAATGTTTCGAAGAAAAAGGAAACAAATTCTCAAATACAGAAATTCTTTGATATCTGTAATTCTAAATTATTCCATCAGTTAAACGCAAAATTCAACATTTTTTTATTAAAATAATGAATACATAATTTGCAACAATATTCATTTTTTTAATAATAAATATTTTTTTTTTTTTTTTTTTTTTTTTTTGGCTTTTATTGCATATTGACAATACAAATGAAACGAAGAATGACTGAATTTGTACTTAAGCATTTGAATTGAGACTTTTCTAACACCTATTTTTCATTTTTAAATTATTTTAAGAATCTCTCTCTCTCTCTCTCTCTTTTAATATATTACATTAACAGTTCCATACTTTAATCAATAAAATATCAATATAAAAAGCAGCATTTTTGATCAGGATCATACTAAACATAGACATTTTGATAGGAATAAAGATTGTTAAAAATGTAAGGGACACTAATGTTCTTTTTCAGGTTATTACGAAATTCGGAAAGAGTTAATCAACACAGGAGCCAATCAACTAATTTATTCATAGTCAAAAATTGCAAAATGCTGCAACTCATACTTCAGAGTTAAAGCATTTTGTTATGGTGTATGCAAGTGAGAATCTCAAACACGTTCTCATAAATATGAAATTACATAATGCGTATCACCACCAACAAATTTTAGTTAAATTCCTTTTTATAATAATTAACAATAAAAATATTCTGTACATACGTAAAAATGTGTATTGTAATAATAAGTAATTTGTATACACACACATATATATCATCATTTTTTTTTTGATTAAATGAATATAAAATCTGTTTTTATAATTTATAGTTATTTTTACCATAAAAAAGAGTCTATGCCTTTTTTGTTCTTTATTCTTTAATTTTTGCACTTAATTAGCATTTTTTATTAAGTCTCCCATAAATTTAAAATGTTAGGTTTCTGTTCTGTTTTAGCGTTACGCCAATTAAAATCAAATGATACCGAAAAATCTGCATTATTATCATGAAAACTAATATCCTTGAATTCAGATTCATCACAACAATTCGAATCAAAATCTGCAAAGTTTTCTTCTTCTAATTTATCCAATAACTTTTTAATTTCTTCATCATTCAAACCCTTACGAGGTGAAGCAATCGAAAATATTTTTTCAACTGTCCAAAAAAGCAATTGTTTACAACAAAAAAACTAGCTAAAATAAGGATGAATATGCTTTTCTTTTTAAAAAAGAGCCAATAAATCCGTTTTTCGCCAAAATTCTCCGTTTGGACAAGTCACCAGTTTTTACGACTTTCAGGCACAAAAGAGCAGCAATAAAATCTCCCTCAACTGCCCCGAGAAATTTGAGCAGGAGAAAGTTGCGCGCTTGAAAGGGGTAAAAAATCCATGGTACAAATGTTGTACCATTGCTGTCCTCAGAGACACTCTTTTTTGTGGTACAACAGTTGTACCACTGGGATGAAAAGGTTAATAAAAGAAATATATTTTTGATAAATAATTTTTAATTATAAAATTAAGTTAGAAATGTGTGTTATAGTTCAAGGAAAAATTCTTATTAACCAATGAAAAAATAAAATATATTCTTGATCTGTTACAATATTCATAAACACATTAAGAAATATTATCTATTTTACGACTTACACATCCCATTTCTTATTTTTAGTAAATAAAATTATATACAGATACGAATATTTACACAGGCTTAGCAAAAGAGAAAAACTTTCATAATATAAGAAATCTTGGAAAGGTTACCTCCTCCTCGATCAAATCACAATTTAGTCATAATTGTTTCAAGGTATGTGAAGACTGAGATGATTTTAAATAAAACTGAACTTATGATTACGGTTACAATGAAAGAATTTTAAACTTGAATGATATCTATCAGTTTTTCCCAGCTTAATAGCAGTGTAATAATCAATGGCATTGGGACAATAAGTGCGAAGAAAATTGTGACTATAACTTTGTGGTGACATAAGGAGCACAGAGCTCTCATCTTCTTTGGATGTCACAATGATAAGTATCACATTATTCAACCTTCTATGCTGTCAATCTGCTTCAGTTATCAATCTGTTTCTGCTTTAACAAAAAAATGACTTGAGGAGAGGTTGACATTCTATTAATTCAGGATACATTGACCCTGAAATAATAGAAATTGGTTTCGGATCATTTAAGATAAATCCTGTTTGAGACCAAGAGCTTGTACTGCTGTTAGCAACAAACTAAATGCCCTTATCCTGCATAATTACCTAAATGGGGATAATGTTGCTGCAAAAGTATGTAAAAATAAAAGGAGAAATCATTTTTATGTCTGCAGATCTTTCTTTTAAAGACACATTCAATGCGCAAATTATTAGTCTCTCAGATCACAGCAATTTGGGTGAGAAATCAATCACAGGATGTGATGCAAATGCTCACCACAATAAGTGGTCAAGTAGTGATTATAACAGACACGCTTAGGACCATTTAGAACGCATTTTATAATATAGTCTATTTAAAAATAAAGGTAATAAACTCCTTTTATTACTATAAATAGAAGTCGGTGGCCTCTTACTCTACGTACCCCTCAGGGGGTTTACTTTCTTTAAGTAAACACGGGTGTCACAAATCCCAACCAATCAATCTGAAATTTTACATGAAAACTGCAAATTTTTCTTTTCTCCCACACGAGCAAATTTTAAACCAAACGTCAGCAAAGTTTGACGCCATTAAAAGAATAGAGAACACTTTTGCATCTGTTTCTCCTTTTCTTATATCAAAAGAAATAACGGGAGTAGTCGGAGAGGTTAAAAATATCAAAAAAATGCACTCTGGTGATTTACTGGTGGAGGTTGTAGTAAATACCTAAGCAGCCATCATTGCAAATATGCAATATTTGGCTAATTTGAAGCGATCCTGTTGTCTCATAGTAATCTCAATTTCTCACCAGGCTAAGGATTTAATGAACATGCCGAGGGCGGAGATTCTAGAAAATCTGAAAGATCAAAAGGTCTGTGGTGCTAAACGCATCCATGTCAGAAGGGATGGCAAGTTAATTGAAATTAAATATCTCATTCTGACTTTTGCGGCTTTTCCAGACATTCCACAATATATCAAAGCAGCTTATATGAATCTGTCAGGCCATACATTCTAAACCCACTGAGATGTTTACAGGACCAGCGTTTCAGACACTCGTAGAGTGCTTGCAGGGGAGAACTTACTTGCGCTTGTTGCGTGGTAGTTGAACTGTTACCCTTGTGCAAACTTGAATTTCTTATCACCATGTTTATCTCACTTAAAATGCTTGTGCTTTATTTTATTTTTCTGCTATGCCTGATCGGCGTACTGCTATACCTTCTATTACTAACAAACTTGGAATTTTGTTTTGCCGATCTGGCATTCCTATATTTATTATCAGATTAACTTGTTGTATACGCGTACTGGTTCGTCAGGGGGGGGGCATATCCCAGGTGTTTTAAAAGCACCAGATTTAGAAACTCAAATCTCTGGTGTCTGATGGTTTTGGTTAAAAAACTCTCATTGTCCTTGGTATTATAGTTTACTTATTTCTGTTAGTAATGACAATGAATCATTTAATTGGAATACCTTCATTTTATCTATTCTCAAATTTTAAACTTAACTTATGTAATTATTTTTATGTTCAGAATCAATAAATTAAATTTGCTATTTTTATGTAAGCCTAATTATTAGAATGTTATTAGTTTCTTATTTATTCAAGTTTCTATTAATAGAGCAGAATACTTTATAGGTATTTAAACTAATAGCTATCATTTCTTTATCTGCATTAAAATTTAATATTTACAGTTCTACTTATCGTTATAATTATTTTGGCAATTAGCCTAATGGTGGTATTGGTAACAAGACATCTGCCCACAGATACTTAAACCGTGGTACAGACTAACAAAAGGTTATGGGCCTAGATTTTGTATCAAATATCTTAAAGTTAGTCTGTTAAAATACTTTAAGTGAATTTTTACCCATCTTAAAATGTATTAGATTATTTAAGATGGTGGGGGGCTGTATTAATATAAAATTTGCCATTTAAAAAAAAAATTAAAAAAATTTCATATTAAATTTATATAATATGAAAAACAAAATAATTCAAAAATAATTTATTGAATTAAAACTGTTTTTTTTTCCTCAATAAAAAAAAATAAATAAATAAAATAATAATTGCGATACTATAATTTTTTTTTTTTTTTTTTTTGCCATGACTACTTACGCAAATACTAAGTTAAGCAACCAAAAGTATGAGACATGGGCTTCAGACATGTTCATCCTGATGGAGAGGCATGTGTGGGAAGTTGTAAAAGTAACTGAAAAAGCTCCCATTCCACCGATATTAAAAACTGAAACTGGTTCATTCGAAGATTTGAATGATGCCTGTATATCTCAAAAGTCTAAGAGAATTAAAAAAAAAAAAAAAAACACTGCTTTATCTCTGATATATTTGAATATTGATGAAGATCATCAACGTGTATTAGATGGAATAGAAGATCCAGTAGTTGCTTGGGAAACATTGTTGAAGTACTTCCAACCAGATACTAGAGCAAATCACATGACTATTTTTTCAGAATTATGTGATACTAAAATGTTAATTGAAGAAAGTATGCTCATGTTCTCAACAAGATTATTAAGAGTCTACACCAGATTGAAAACTGTAGATCCTACTTTTAACGAAAAATATGTAAGCTTTCAACTTTTGAGATATCTTCCTATACAGTTCGACAGAATAGTGCAAGTTATTCTTGGTTGGCCGGATGAAAACTTTAACTACAAATGACAATGAATAATTTAATTGGAATATCTTCATTTTATCTATTCTCAAATTTTAAATTTAACTTATGTACCGTATTTTCCTGTATATAATCCGCGCATTATGTGTTAAAAAAGTTCCGAATTTCGTTGTGCGTATTATACGCCACCGCGGATTATCTGATAAAAAACATTCTCCATCAGAAATGCTTACAAGAAAGTTTTGAAAGAAATACTCTTTGTTTCATAAAATAAATAACTGGTGGTACCAGGACACACCTGAGTTATTTAAACTATAATCGGCTTTGTGCTATTGCGTTCAAAAACGAATTCGGTTCCTCTTAAAGATTTTACGGTTGTAAATTCGCTAACGTCATTTTGCAATTTGCCTTGACGCAAGCTGTTCCGTTTTGAAAATATTCAAATTCGTATATCGTCATAAGGAAGCGAAAATTTTTAAGTTACACTGCAGATTTTAAATTAAAAGCTATAGCGAAAGCAAATAAAAACAATAGTGTCAAATGTGTTAATGTGAAGTGAAAAACAAAACACGCGCGGTATAAAAAAAAATTGTATAAAATACGCAATTTGTAAATAATCCATTTCTTTCAATTAAATATTAACGAAGCAAATATATATTAATTTAAATATGTCTAACATCGTTTTAAAAGTTATTAGAAGCTAAATATCGATAAGTTTTACAAGACTCTTCTCAAAATTATCGCTTTTGATCGATCTCGTGCTTTCATGTCAAGTTTATCGCACTTTGCGATAAATGGGATCTAGACTGATATTTTTCATAATAAATACTTTTTTTCTATACAATTTATTAATTTTTTAATACAACTGTGCATTTTTTTATTTTATGTGACACCTATATTATCAGCAGTACATATTTTAGACTATTCGCCGGAAAAAAAAAATTGCCCGCTGCGGATTATATACAGGAAAATACGATAATTATTTTTATGCTCAGAATCAATAAATTAAATTTGCTATTTTTATGTAAGCCTAATTATTAGAATGTTATTAGTTTCTTATTTATTAAAATTTCTATTAATAGAGCGGAATACTTTATAGGTATTTAAACTAATAGCTATCGTTTCTTTATCTGGATATTAGGAAAAGAGATAACTACGGTTAAGATTAACCAAATAAATCTCTTATCCTAAGGCCGGAAGAATTATCACCTCATGATCTTCTCGAACTGAGTTATTGTTACCCTAGTAAAAACTTAAATTTATTCAGTGCTTTTAAGTTTTAGTTTATTACAGTTCTATTTAAATTTTTCTTATCGCCATATTTATCATTCATTTAAAATACTTATGCATTATTTTCAACCTTATTTTTTCTACTATGCCATTTATCACTAACTCACTTAAAATTTCACCTTGACGATCTGGCATTTCTATATTCATTTTCAAATTATTAACTTTATAGGAACGCCAGTTTGTCAAAGGGGGCGTATCCCAGGTGTTTTAGAAGCACCAGATTCAGAAAATCAAACTCTGGTGCCTGATAGTTTTGGCTAAATACTGTTATTGTCATTGGTATTACAATTTATTTATTTTTGTAAGTAATGGTACTATTTATATATATGGGAACATCTTTATTTTATCTATTTTCAAATTTTAAAATTAATTTATGTTATGTAATTATTTTATGTTTAGTATCAATAAATTAAACTTACTATTTTTTATGCAAAACTAATCATTGGCATGTTATTAGTTTCTTATTTATTAAAGGTTCTATTAATAGAACAAAATACTTCATAGGAATTTAAACCAATAGTTAGCATTTCTTTAACTGCATTAAAATTTACTATTTGCAGCTCTGCTTATCGTTAGAATTATTTTTGCCAATTAGCCTAATGGCGGGTATTGGTAATATGATATCTGCCCATAGATACTTAAACTGTGGTACAGACTGACAGTTAGTTATGCAACCATCACCAGGAGAATCTATCAATCCATTAGCACACAAACAGATCCTGAGTTATCCTTTCTCACATTACCCCCTCAGGGGTTTTTCTTTCTGTAAGTAAATATGACTGTCACAATTCCAAGGTATACTAGAGATTTGTCCTATTCTTTCCTTTCTTCTCTTCCCTCCTCTTTTATGTTTTCTTCCTTTTCTCTCTCATTGCGGTTTCCTCTCAAGTATTAGTACACTAACGGATACTCTGTCAAGCCCTGTTTCTAGATTACACCAAACATCTGAAAAACCAAAATCTTCATCACATGATAATTTATCACTGAAGGAAATGATCGAAGACTCGACTTCTAACTCCAGAGGAGAAGCTTTTCATTTTAAATAACTTCCCTAATTTGTTGGACCAGCCATGGTTTGAGTTCACATCTTGATGACATCAAGCCTATAACATCAACTTACAAGCTTGCATGTATAGTACTTCAACAAACTTTCCTAAAGTCGACCAATAGCATTTCTGTGTGGGTTCTAGTGCTTACAAAAAGACTGTGATGACGACTGTGTAGTATCCATAGGGGTTTGAATATTAACATCCAAATAACTTCCCCACCACTACTCATCTGATTAATACTACTCTACAGGCTAAGGCTGTAAGAATACATAAAACATGCTTAATTACAGTCGGTAGTTCGTATTTGCCACCATGTGATGTCATCCACCAAGAAGAACTTGATACATTTGTTGATCAGCTGCATATACCTATTTTGTCAGTAGGTGACATTAATGGCCATAATTCTTTGTGAGGATGTAGTAATACAAATTCTCATCATCGTCAGATACAGCAGTTAATTTCAAATAACAGCCTTTGTCTGATAAATACCGACAAGAAAACATACCTGCACACATCCAAAAGAACATTTCATTCTCAATCTAACCATCTGACTCGATCCAGCCCTTCTCTCATTGTTAAATTTAAGAAGAGCAAATGATATGCGCAATGGCAATTATTTACCTTTTTTTGTCTACAAGACAGGAGGTAGTAGTGCAGTAAACATCTAGCTACTAACGTGTACATGGGGCAGATTGGACATTATTTACACAATTAGTGGTCATCGATGATAAAATGGCTTTAATCGAGGATATTAATAATGTCATTCACAAAGTCACTTATAACTGCAGCTGCTTCAGCAAAAACAGAAGGAATCCTGGTTTTGCTATGTGTCTTCGATAATGTTTTCCACATCTAGTAAGCGGTTATGGAGAAAAGTGAAAGCAGCCAATGGCATTTATATGGAATTATCTATTCCTATTTTAAAAACAGGAGCAGCTGTCTACTTTTCACCTAACGATAAAGCCAATGTCCTTGGTGAAACTTTTGTTAATATTTCAAGCACCGACTCTTACAGTCCTTCATTTTTAAGGAATAAGAGTCGTGCTCAGTGAAAGCCAATTCATTTCAATGACATGCAAGCAAGCTTTACCTTATAACTGTGAATTTTCGATGTTTTAATTGAAGAAAGCATTGAAGCAGGTCAACAAGACTAGTCGAGAACGTGATAGAGTCTGCTATTTTATGCTGCAACATTTAAGTCAAGACTTCCTATTGAACTAATTAGTTTTGTTCAATATGATCTGGACAGAAAAAGAATTCCCATTACTTTGGAACAAAGCAATAATGATTCCGGTCATTCAGCCTGAAAAGGATCCTTCAGAACCTTATCAAGCAATAGCTCTGACAAGTTGCCTTTGTAAAACTCTTGAATGTACAGACAATGCCCATCTCGTATATGTCTGTAAGAGAATATCCACTTTCGATAATTTTGCATGTTTGGAGACCCAAATTTGTAATGCTTTTGTGTGAAGGAATCATACAATGTCCATTTTCTTTGACATTGACAAGGCACACTACCGTACATGGCGATATGGAATTCTGCGTTCATTGATTCATATGTTTTTGGCTCTTTCAGGGCAATCTTCCTATATTCCGACAAATTTTTTACACTCCCATTTTTTAAAATCCGTATTGGTCACATTTTGTCCCATACATTTATTCATGCCGAGGGTGTAATCCAAGTCTCTATTTTAAGTGTAACAATTTTTAGTTTATACATTAGTCATATCCTTCATTTTCTATCACCATCTGTTCATAGCAGTATGTATGTGGACGATCTGAAAATATCTTGCCAAGGATGGAACATTTGTTTAACTGAGAAACAATTACAAAATCATAAATAAAATAGCTGCATGGTGTGCAGAGAATGCCTTAACTTTATTTCTAAGTAGGAGTGGTTAATATCTCTTTCTGCAAGAAAAACAGCATTCATAATGATCCTGTTATCTATCTGAACATCAATGAGATTAAATTTCTTGGTGTGATATTCAGACAAATTCACATCATCTTGGTATGATTCACAGTCAACTATTATTAATCCATTAGCTCAATTTAGAAAATCGGACACAACCTGAATGATTTTCTACAGCTTTATCAAGCCCATCGCTGTCAGTATTCATCATACACGCATATATTCGCTGATGGATCTAAAACTGCAAAACTTATAATTTATAATAGAACAAAATGGGTTATAATGTCCTTTAAAACTTATTAACCACTAGGGATTGATGGTAATTTACTGCTTCTATTTATTGAAGAAGTCTAGTACATGACTCCAATTCTTTGTAAAATATAGAGTATTTACAGCCTTAGGCTATATATTTACTGCTTGGAGGCATACAAAAATATTTATTCTGAAAATAGGAAATGGCGGCGACTATGAAGCTAAATTTTTCAGACTTATCAACGTAACATCTTTCCATCTAAATAAAGGATGTTATGTTGATTGAAAACGTGATAGATATACCAGAGAAGTTTCAACAGTGCTCAACAGTCATATTTTGCAAACAAGGACTAATCAAACCGGAAATTACAGTTTAGAGTGGATTTTAATAACTACAAACATCCAAGCGCAAGGTGGTATTAAAACTGATGAATCTGTTGAATCGCGATAGTCAACTCCCACACCTTAATAATTTAATTAATGATCATTGTAACCCCTTAATGTCACTCTTTTGGATTTCTAGTACTAAGGTTTCCTCAGATGCACATGACAATTTTGCAAAATAAATTGGAACTAAAAGAGGCCATAAAATGTAAGGTAATGCAGATTCTTCCTGTTATGTCATATTAAGGAATGTTCTCCATAGTTTGTAGCATACAATACATTTTACTTACAAAAATGGCATGTTGAAACTTAAAACAATGATGAACATTTGTTATTCTACTTTACTATATTATTACTACCTTATAAGACTTTTCTTCACAAACACTTAAAAAAAATGAAAATAAAATAAAATAAAAAAAAAAGATTTTGTAGCATTCTAATCTTTTTAATGACATTTGTGGCTTTTCAACACTTATCAATATGCATTTAAAAAAATCAGTGTTATTATCAAAAACTTTTAAATTAATTCATTATAATGAATTTCCATTGTTTAAAATCATAATATTCTACAGCACATGAGAGACAATCATGTTTGAAATTTTAATTTGATTTGACAAGTTAGGCCACTGTGGTTTTATGCTTACATATATTAAGGAGAAAAAAATTTTTTTGATCAAACTTCATATGTATATATGTATACAAGCACACATTATAGATGTTTGTATATTTACTATAAAATAAATCACTAATAACTTACAGGAATTAGTTGACCTTTTTCATTCAAATGCTTTCATCAGATATTTCAGAATTTCATTGCCAGATTATTTAGTACCTTTAGTATATTCTCCAGGTGATAACGTTAAGTATTCTTTTAGACACACACTTTCTAAAATAATGAACAAGAAAATTTATAAAAAACAAACTTACTATTTGCAACAAATAGCAATAGTCAAATTATTTAGACTCTTTGAAAGAAAAAAATAAACTAACAGGTACTTTAATTTTTGTCATTACATTTCAGGTTATAATGAACTTTTTTTAAAGGTATAAGAAACATTCAAATATTAGATAAGTATTTTTCATATAATAAATCTTGACTTGAGTAATTATGTTAGAAAAGGGGATAAGAATTTAAATAGAAATTTTGTATTTAGATAAGATTTAAATGACCATGCTTGTAAAAGATTAAAAAATACGGAAAAAACAAGTAGCATAAGCTTTAACATCCTAAATTTTTCAACTACAATGTGTAACTTTTTGAAACTTCATATTTTTTAATCTACAATTTTAAATACAGACGCAATTTTATTATACAATACAATTTTAATACAAATTTAAACAATAAAATTTTAATATGCAAATCTTTTGTATATTAATGCAAAAACAATGTATTATACCTTTGTAGCAGACGTATCATACCCCAGGATGCACCACAAAGAGCACTGCTACTTTAGGACTCCCCGAAAATAGGGGGAGGGATGAAAAAGTGATTTTTATGCTATACATAAAAACATACATAAAGATTGATTTGCAAAAGAATAGCTTCAATTAATTGGTAAGGAAAAAGCTCTAGACAAATTGAAAGGGGGCTTTTTTCGCACAAGTCCCAAATATCTTTACTTTGACAACTTATCGGTGTAAAATCAGGTAGCAGCTTCTGCACAGTCTGTTTAGTTACCCAAGTAAGGTATTGGGAATGCATAGATGGGCCTGGTTGGAATAAATCATCGCCATCACCTTCACTTGCATGTGATACATTGTCGCTATCTGATTGAGATTGTTCAAGTGGTAAAGAAACATATTCCTCTGTATCACTATCTGCATTCTCAGATTCACTACCAGAGGGCAATTCTTGAAGCATTTTTATTGCTTCAGAAAGACTAAACCTCTCTTATGCATTTATTAACAATTAACAAACTTAAAAAATAAACTACAAATTTAATTTTATTTGCATAAAAAAGTATACACCAAAATATATAAATTCAAAAAAATATCTATACAGTAATATGAAATAAGTAGTAGCAAAAAGGAAAATCGAGAACATAAAAATCATGCACCGTCTATCTAGAGATGACGCGAAATAACTGATATAATCTTACACCCCACTGAAGCTTTCCAATTCAAGAGGCTGAAAAGGGTGTAGAAATATTTCCCATACAAGAAATCCTTCCCTGTAAATTCCTAAGCATAAGTTCATTTCTCCCCAAAAAGAGAGAAAAACAGTAAACAAACACAGATGTTTCCCTCATCATTGCGTTCAGGACTAATCCCGCACTGACTATGGAAATGAAAACGACCATTGCGGCACAGTGTTCCAGGGGATGGAACACCTCGTTTTATTCAATGATTCTACGTATACTATGTGCATAAAAAATTTAAAGTAATATAGATATGCATTTAAATTTAAAGTAAATAGTTTAATGGACAGGCAACAAAAAAACACAGAAATTTTTTTCCAAACATTTATTTTTATATCACAAAAATGTTGAGGAAAATTTCTTAAAAATAAAGGGATTTAAATAACATAAAATAATTGAAAATTATTTGTTGCCTTGTGTGGTGCTGCCATTTATTATCAAAGAAGAGCATTTAAAGAACATTTAAAAAAATATTTGATCCATTTATCTCTAAATGCAACGGTTGGGTAACAATTTAAAATTTGGTAAAAATGGAACAACTATGTTAAATAATTTCTGCACATGTATAAGTTTAATAATATGTAAAACAAACATCTTAAAATAATTTATCTGTTTCTCCGTTTTACACTGCAGCTAAAATCTGGAAACAAAAATTTACATTTAAATTTTATCACTTTGGGAAACAAAGATTAATATTCATGATAAAAATTAATTTCAATTTACAGTTTTATTTCATGTCCCATATAACTTTTATAATTACAAAATTACAATGTCTTTTGGTGGGGGCTTTTAGTGATACATTTCCATACTTGACACTGAGATACAGACACATTAAATTTATGATCAAGATTCTAAATCCAAATGGGAGTTTATATTTAGAAAATGAAATTCATAACCTCAAAATTTTAGTTATTTATTTTATAAATATAACAAATTTTATATTTCCTTACTTTTTAATTATTTATTACATTCCCAAATTTAATAAATCTGAATAAAATAGTTTTATTTCTTGTTTCATCATTATTATGAAGTTTACTAAATGTAATAATTTTAATAACAAAGCAAATAATTTTATTCAGTTAAGTAGCAATTTTTCAAATTGCTTTGCTTTTGTTAATTATTTTTCACAAAAACTAATTTTAAGAAATTTTTTTTAATAAATGAAGAGCTATTTATTTCCATATTATTTAAAATATTGTTTTATTAAAAGTTTGAGGAATAAAAAAATCTGGGTTGAATTCTAGAATATGTAATACGATGGATTTGGCAACATTAGCAATGTTTGAGAACATTTGGAAAGGCAATATATTTTGCCATCTGTAATTGTTAATTTGACGAGATTCAGTAAGTATGTCTATGTACATTGGAATGTTTTCTTGAGTTTTAGGATGCAACATGATTTTGTACATGTAAGAAATTTGTTGCTAATAATTTTTGAAGTACTTGAATCTGTTTTCATTTGATTATAGTTTAAGCTTTTGAATTGATTTATTTTTATTTTCAAAGTTGAATTTTCAATGTTAGTTTGCAGTGAATTTTTTTGGAGTTTATTAAGAGAAATTTATTTTGAAAGCCTGTATTAATTTTATAAACTAATTTTCAAATTATTTTCATTATGATATGAGTTTTAGTACTGGTGTGTAGCTAATGATAGATAAGTATGGATGATGACAAATTGAATTTGTTTCGAAAAGTTTAATAATAAATGAAATTTGATTCCTATCCCGAGGTGTGTATACTATAATATTTGTATACACATATATAAAATTCAGAAAGCATATTGTTAGAATTTTTTAAAGCTGTAAAATCTGTATTCTCTAATCCGTGCCAATGATTTTGCAGCTATGATTGAGTTCTTTTATGTTATTTTATGTATTTAACTCTGATTTAGCTGTTGTATGTAATATTTTATATTAAATATTAAGCATTGTTTATAAGTATTTGACTTATATGAATATTTAGCTTTACTCAGAATAGTAATAATTAATTAGAAACTATTGTTTTCAAAAAATGTATGTTTACATTACAATTTAACTTTATTGCCTGGTTTATTCCAGGCTAGATTTCAAAACACTGAAGTTTCTTTTTAAGTGGGTGCCACAGTGGTTTCTAAGGTTTGTTAATAAAAATCCAAGTCTTTATAAAAAATATTTCACATTTTATAGAAACTAAGTTTTATTGCCCAGTTGTAACTCTTTGTAGACTGCCTGGTACTAACTTTATATTTGCTTTTTACAATGAAATCTTTGTGGAATTACAGAGGGTGTTAACACATTTTTAAAATGATTTCAGGGTCGTTTCATTAATGTTAAAAAATGATATAAAGACTATTCTTTTACTTATTCAATCTGATAGCCTTTTTACTGGACTATAAGTCTGCATCATGATCTCCATGATAGAAGAGCTTTTTGTAAAATTTCCAGGGGTATTGCTTTCAATTCCTCTTCCACTACTTTCCAGAGTCTATCTATCTTGGTGGGTTTGTGTTTAGAAAGAGCTATTTTAACAAACCAAAAGCACAATAGTCCATGAGTGTAACGCCAGAGGACTTTGCAGGAATAAGTTAAAAAGATATAAGTGCAATACCCGTATTAGTCTTCATTTTTTTCAAGGAATGCAGTTGTAGTTTTTGAAGTATGACTTAAAGCTTTGTCTTGATGAAGTTTCACTCTTTGAAAGTCCTTCGGATAAAGAAGTAAAATTTCTTATTATATAGGATGTAAAACCATCTCCTGATAGTATGATGAGTTGATATTAAGGGGCTTCATTCCACGCCATAATTAAAATGAGTTGTAATGTTAAGTCTATGGAGAAATTGAAATGCATATTTCACAAGTTCTATTATATGACTAGACTTTCACTTTTTTAAGTTTCTATTGCTCAAGAATAAAAATGACATTTTGTTGAAAATTTATTTTTAAAACTGTTTCACCTATATTTAAACTGTCTCAATATTTTAAAGAAATGCTTAAAACAATAATTACTTAAGAAATATAAAGAAATTAGAAATTCTAAGCAACAAATGTTCTTAGTAAATATATTTATAAATAGCTAAAAAAATAAGTTTCACTTATGATAGATTTTTTAAAAATTTCAATAAATAAATCTTATAATTTTTCTTAAAAATTAGCAATGCCCACATGGCAGATAAATACTTTGTTGTTTCAGAACCAATCCAATCACTTTCTTACTAAAGTAAACAAGCTCCTCCTCTGCCAAGAAGTTTCAAAATTGGCTTTTTCGCGTAAAAAAGTGTGTATGTGATCCCTTCCCTCATGATCAATAAATGCGTTTTCAATTTTCAAAGTTAACCTTTTGATTCTGGCATCTTCCTGTGAAGGAAAGGAGCTTCGTATGCGAGAGGGAACATTTTCCCCCCTTTACAAAAAGAGAGGGTCACTTTCTATTGAGGATTTCACCATGACAAATTCAGAAAATAATTCTGAAATTATTTGTTAAGAAAAATAAATAATTATATGCATATATATATGGATAGATAGATGTAAATAGATAATAAAATAAGTTTTTTTTTCATGCATACTTTCTTCTGATTTTGAGGTTATTTCAGATATAAGGCAGATAAAGAGTGCTGGTAAGTAAAAGCTTTCTTTCTGAATCGGGATACCTGACGGTTTCGATGTTATTTGGTACAGTAATAAATATATTCATTAGCCTTACACAATTCAAAATTTTAGGAAGCATGTCCCTTTAATTGGTTGTTATTAATATCTGAATGTACGAAATTGTAAAACACTTGAACAAACGCGTTATAGAAGATTCTTCCCAACTATCGCAAATATCACTTTTAAAAATTCAAGTATGAAATCAATACACTAAAATTTAATCTTTATTTATAAATACAAAATATATTATAGTATTTATAAAAATGTATTCAGTGAATCACTGCAAGCAGTTTTAGTGTACTGAAAATTAAATATTTCGTATGCATTACATTCAATACATTTGTACAGTTGGATCCTTCCTTGTTTCTTCTTTGTAAGAATATATTGTTTAAATATCGCACTTCCAACGAATTTCACAATAATGACATTGACAGCTTTTTGGGAAATTTATTTTTTAAAAGTAAACGTTAAAAATGACTTCTGAAAATTCAAGTATTTTTGCAGTTTTCATATTCTACTATACTTTTGCTCAAGTTTTGTTCTATTTTTATTAATAAAATTATATACATATAACAATATTCTAGTCATTTTTGATCAATTTACTTTCCAAGCATTTTATTAAATCTGCCCCTTTACATTATCTTTCACAAATCAAGAGTTTCAATTAATTGTTTAAATGATCATTAGTCTTATATTAATCTGCCCAATTAAAAGAAAAATTCTAAAAAATTTTAATTCTAATTTATCAATAGAAGTCTGTTATTATCTAAATTTAATTTTAAATTTCATGGTTAGTTAAGTATTTATAAAGCATATCTCCTTTTAAAAAATGAGCTTGTAACTACGTAAAATAAAATGCCTTTGATGAATTAATACTTGCATAGTCTTCAAGAAAAGAATCATTTATTCAAATTCATCATATAAATTGGCATAATTTGTAAATTTTTCAGAATCATCCATTTGTGCTATGATTTCCAATGATAAATTGATAAAAAAAATTCTTTTCATTAAAAAATCATCTAAATATGAAAAATATTCTGCTGAAATGAAGACAAATTTGCATCTTGCCTCCCCAAAGAAAAGAATCAACTAACTAATTTTTCATTAAAATTTAGCCCTTTATTTACTTTCGAAATTCATGACTTTGTGACACAAACCTGTATTTCCCCCACAACTGCCCAAAAGGAAACATGATCCGAAGGAAGTGAAGCGCTCAAAAGGGGGAAGATATCCCTGGTATCACAGCTGTCCCAGAGTCACGTTCTGGAAAACTCAGACTCTTTTACAAGGCTATACTTTCTCATCGTGTCTCATCTTTTGCTAAAGACAACTGAATCTGCTCTTTCTTGATATAGTTTCTAAAAATGAGTTACAGACACCCAAGAAATAAGCTCTCCAATAGTTTACATACTTCAGTTAGAAGGAAGAAAAACAAAGGGTAAAATTTGAATGTACGGCAAAGTTTTACTGAAATTATCATTTAATGAATTAAACTGTAATTGAGAAGATCAAAAAATTTTTATTACACAGAAAACATCCGCATTTATAAGAATTCAAGAAATATAAAGAATTGATGATTTTTAAAAATATAAATAAACGAAAATGCATGCGAAATATTCATCTCAAATATTTTAATGAATTATTCCTGACTTAGATAATATTTTAATTTCTTTTGTTACTTCCAGGCAAAAAAGACTTAGAATTAGATGATCGCGCATTTGATGTAGAACCCTCTGAAAGGTAAAGTAATTACAATTTAGAAGGTAGAAAAATAGTTAATTTAAAATATTTTATTGAGCAGTTGCAGTCTTTAGATAACCATAGCCAATTTGGTAGCACTTTTTCAACAATGGAAATGATTTCTGAAGAAAAAAAAGGATTGCGAAGTGGATTAAAATTCAGATGTCGAATGTGCAACATTATAAAGATTGTGTGGACAGAAGATATAGAAATCTCTTCTCAAAATATAAATACTGATGCAGTAAATGCAATTATGAGTATCGGTTGTGGATTTACAATTTAGAAGAATTTTTTTTCTGTCATAAACATTCAATAGATATCTTCTAAGCTGTACAATAAAGAACACGAGAAAATATGCTCTGCTTGGTGGATAACTGCTCTAAAAGAAGAGGAATCGGCCACAACAGAAGAAAATATATTGTCTATTGCAAGAGGTGATGTTGATAAAGACTGTGTACTTCTTTTGACTATTGTTGATGGCAGTTGGGCTAAGCGCTATTATAGAGTAAATTATTCTTCTTTATTAGGAGTGATAAGTGCAAAAAAATTCACTGTAGTAAATTAAATATTTTATATGAATTTATTAGAATGCATTTAAGTTTTTCAATGTTATGAATACTAAACTACCTAATATATTTTAAGTTCTCATATTTTTAAACAGAATTACTATTTATTCAAAAGCAGTTTTAACAGATTAATCACATCAAAATCTTACTTTCAAAACGCATTTTTACTGGCAAAAGAAAACGTTTTTTTAATATGTTAAATATATTTCAAAATATTCTACATATATTCAAACTATGTACATTAAAAACTGTGAAACGCCATGCAAAATTATATTAGAATTTTTAATACAAATACACAAAGATTTAATGCATCATTTAATTAGGTTTATTATTTCAATACAAAATATAATGAAGAAAACATTATGCATAAATTATGATTGTAATATTATATATGAAAATAAGTAGTTTCATTTCACAAAGAAGTAGAAAAATCATGATGTTACTAGCTATGCAAATATTTTGCAATTTGTCTGCGAATTTAGATTGATATAGAACAATAGAAAACTTTGATCGCAAAGAGGTAGAAATACTGAATTACGTGAAGACGATTTCTTATTTTGTTAATTTTAATTTTTTTTTTTTTTTTACCTTCATTGAAACAAATGTTTCAGTGTTTATACTTATAGAATTTATTCATTGACTCACTGTTACTTTACATAAAAACATATCTAAGACTACAAAGAAAATTTTTTCCAATTCTTTATAAGTTTCATTCTCATGCAGATTCTTAACCAAATTCTTAACTTTAATAATTTATGCGATTAAATAACGAAATCCAGCATACCGTTTTAAATCAAAAATTTATTCATTTGTAAGTTGTAATAAATGTGACACAACGCAGCTGTTTGTATGTAAAGCAATGTTACATTTAAAGTCATTTGCTACAATTGTGTTTCTTTATTCTGAAAATCATTGACATTTTAATCAATTGTTTACTTCTCTTTTCTTTCTAGGCTGTTATTGTTGGTTATCATACTAAAAAGGTTCTTTACCTTGGTGAGAAAAATAAATACCGTTCAAAATGCGCTCAAGCAAACACAAAAGAAATGCCAGTTGAAGAACATCAGTGCTTCAAAAATTTGGAAGGAAGCTCTTCTGCGATGGAATTTCAAATAATAGTTGAAGGACTTTTCAAAAGCAATGTATCAATCTAAATATTTTCAAATGATTGGAGATGGAAATAGTAATGTTAATAAAAAAGTTTCAAATGCACATCCGTAGGATGATATTTTAGTCGAGAAAACTGAATGCAAAAACTATCACTTAAGTAAATTTGTTACATATATTTAATACCTTTCAAGAAATAGTAAATATGAGCATACTTCCTTGCGCAAAGAAATTGGAAGAAATATTTTATGTCTGAGAAATTTGGTAACAATGGTTGTTCGTTACAGAAAGTTAGAAAAAAAATAAATCTCTATCAGAGAGAATTTTTAATTTATCTGCTGATACATTAAATGCTTCTGCCCATGTATTTGGAGACTGTAATAAATGTGCAGCTTATTTTTGCAATCGTCAAATTACTTCGAGTGCATTTTATGTAGTTAATTGAACTAACAGCGTCTTGTAATATGTTGTGCAACTCTTTATCCATATCTTTTGCAACAAAAGCTTGCCGATGAATCATACAGTGATTAAATACCATATGAGATGCCACCTTCTGAGCCTTTTATTTGAACATGTTAATGCTGCAGCACCAACAGTACAAACCGCAACATAGTTAAACAGGTAAGGGACTTTGTTTCAAAATATTCATTTATTAGTTCGAATATTTTTTCGCCAGCTGTTTTTCCCTTCCTAACTTTTGCAACATAAAAACATTTCTGTTATATCTTCATTAAAAATAGACCTATCATAAATAATTAGTTGTGACATTTTAGTAATATCGGTAGTCTCGTCCAGTTGTAAAGCAGATATAGATGAATTTTGTATGCGTTTTATGACTTCTGACTCGATATTTCGTGACATTACGGAAATCCACCAAGACACGGTATCTCTTGACAAAGTTATTGTTTTTAGTTCATTTCTATATTTATGGCCATGCATAATTGATGTCATCTTATATGCTGCAGGAAGCATAAGGGATTCTCCAATTGTATGGGGTTTTATTGTTTTTCCTATTAGATAAGAAACTTCTAAAGAAGCTCGTAATACTTTCTGAGGTATTGTTGTTAATTTCTTTAAATGTGCACTTTGAATTTTAAGATTTTCAGCTCGTCCTTGAAACAAATCGAGATGTTTATTTTGAAGTTCTTTATGTTTAGTTTCAAATTGTCTTTTTAATTTAGCTGATGTCATGCTTTCTTTTGTTAATTTTTATTTGCAAATGACACCCATTGGGCGTTTTTCTTCCTCAACAACACAAAATGTAAAATTAAACTTAATAAATTCCTCATTGTATTTTCTTATTTTTTTTAAATCGGGCATTTAGTTCAGTATTTTGCGACTCCTCAGTATTTGTTCGTTTGTTAGCTTAAGATTTACCTGGTGTAGGTATTACCCATTTATCCATTATGAAGATAGGGGTTAAATTATTTAAACTAAAAAAATAAAACGAATATTTTCTCCAAGAAATTCAATAAAATTAACAGTGATCTTTCTCTAATCATAGTACAAACCTGATAACAAGAGTAGCAAAGCCCGATAAAAATATAAAAAATCATAATTACACAACGTCACATGATAAAACCTGAGGATAAACTAAAACAATTGCAGGCCAACAGCTACAACTTCATGCGAACACTTCACTCTGATTATTAGATACACCGCATACCTCGCCTTCTGATTGGCTGACCATGGAAGCAAATTTTTGCCCTTTCCCTGCGGTTAACGTCATGACAAATAGGCCCTTTTCAGTTAAACTGGCGAATTACCATAAAGAGGGTCCTATCTACCGGAGTAAAAAACTTGCATCTTCACAGTTTACAAGCATTTGCATCATGGTCAAAGAAAGAGAGCACAGAATAAAATTGCAATTAAACAGTGAGTTACGCTGCTTCACTCTTTATACGTACACTGTATGATATGCAGCATGAAGGCATAATGCATTTCATAAAAATTTGGCAACCTTCACAGGGGTCACAACCAATAGTTTGGGCACCACTGCTTCAGAGATGTATAATTGTGTTTTTGAATTGACCTTTCACATGCAATTTCTATGACATTAATGTAATAGGAATACACAGACACATATATATTATCATATTAGCTGAACTAATGTAGTCAATTTTAAGTTAAATGCACACCTTTGTTTAATTTTTTTCATATTGCATCTTTACAGAATAAATTAATTTTTATTCAATGTGTTTTGTATTGAATAAATATTACATTTTAAAAATATTTTTCATTTTTTATATAGTAATATACTAACAAAAGAAGACATGGTTACAATTTATATTTATACAAATATGTATATAGTTAGATTTTCTATGTTTTTTAGATATTTAAATTAATAAATGATTTCTTTATATAATTTTATAATAAATTTTGGTCTAAAACATACGCATTTAGAATTTTTAAAATTATTATTTCTAATTAGCTATCTTGGTTGGTAAAGCAACAAATAGCAAAAATACTAAATATATGCAATGAAACATTTTCTGGCTGTCTAAAATAT
Source organism: Latrodectus geometricus (assembly GCA_026290005.1). NCBI lineage: Eukaryota > Metazoa > Arthropoda > Arachnida > Araneae > Theridiidae > Latrodectus > Latrodectus geometricus. The sequence continues at coordinate 73,170 of JAPDSC010001654.1, forward strand.
ATATTTTATGGCAAAACAAAAAACATATGACGAAATCATTACAAAAATTAATTCCTTGGATGCGAAACCACTATTTACAAAATGTATGTAACTCAAATATTGAATTAAGACTAATAATACAAACAATTTTCAAAAATTAGAAAAGAATGAATGTTAAGTTGATGCCAGAATTCCCTTTCCATTTCGTGAATGTCAGCAAAGATACAATTCCCATGGTTTATGTATTACTGTGTACTGCTCTTAGAAACTGTAATTTATTTCAAAATATATCAAGAAACAACGTCGATAAGCTTGATTAATTCAAATAAGATTGTTTTAATTTATGCAGGTAGATTTTCCATTTCTACAAAAATCATTGAAACCAACTATAGGTCATAACCATTTTATAAAGAAAAAAAAAAGTTATTGTAAAACTAATAGATTAATTACATTTTTTCCCTGTTGAAACAGATAAGAAATTAACTTTTTTGTCAATCATAAAAGTGAAGTACTTGGAAAGAAACATAGCTGTTTTGTTTTTCTGCAAAGCCCTCACCCCATTTAAAGCAAGTTGAATTGAAATTAAATCCAGAAAAATAAATTAATAAATATATTTTCAATGTATTTTTTGTTTTTAATTAACTTTGAATACTTATAATTATTTTCTAACATTCAATGAATAATAATAATAGCAAAATTGCTCAATTTTTATAGTGTATCTGCATATTATTTTTACTACGCGGAAAGCTGAACCATAAATGTAAATAAAATAATTATTTTATCTCAGAATCTCAGAGCAGCTTAAGCTCCCTCAATACTTGATATATCAGCAACGGAAATTTCCCATGTGAGATTTCAGAAGTATTTGAACTAGCCCTTTTCTCCAGCCATGTGAGTTATTGACAAATAGTTCTAGGAAGAAATACCCTGAGGCAATTGTGGACCCTCAAGAGGACAAACTGACCACACATGCAGAGAAAATTTAGGTCGAAACAGGCTGGGGAGGAGGGTTTATGATCACCTTACCCCTCAGCAGTTAAGTGATCTCCAGTTCATAACCTTTTACACTCCTATTGAGTTAGGAACTATCTTTTCTTTGTAAAAAGGTGCTTTGCTGTGGCTAATAAGTTAAAACTCTCAAATCAATTCCTCCAGTTTCTGTAAGAGTGACTGTTCCAATACAACTGTGCTAGATGAGGCTGAAGTTCATTTCAAGATTTATTTCGAGGAAACCGTTCCTTTAACATTTTTTTCCACACTTCTTACTTTTAATTTCCCATTATAGGAGAAACCTCTTACTGAAACTTTATTTACATTGACGAAACCAGGATTGTACATTTTTTTCTCTCATTTTCTATAGAAAAAGATCTTTTATTTGTTGCAGTCATTTAGGTAAACACATACTTCATCAAAAGTCACAATGTATTTTCATTCATCTCCCGCTTAATTATTTTCATACAGGATTCTACAAAATGTTTTGTTGAGCCACATGTCTCCGCAAAAGATTATGAACATTAGGTCTTTTAGCATTTTTAAGTTGTAAATCTTGGTTTATTATTTTATTTATTGTTGCTACAGAAGTATCTAAAGACTTGTCAGTTGATTTCTGTGCTGGCAGATTTTCTCTTGTTACCAGCGAATTCACTTTAGAAACATTTGAAAAATGTTGCTTATTTTGCACTTAGAAATTTTAATACCATGCATTTCACAATGTTTTTTAATTCTGGAATAATGATATTTCTCTTCAGAAAGCAGAAAAACATATCCTTTAATCCACAACTTATTTACATGCAACGTTTTGAAATAAGAAGAAATTTAAGAGTAGCAGACAGTATTTCTCATTTCAAATATGCTGCTACCAAAAATTTTTATTTGAAATCATTTAATTTTTTTAATTCTTTATTGAAATTGTTTTAAAAATGTGTTAATACCCTCCCTCTGTAGTTTCTAACTATTAACATTTTAATATTTCTGCAGTAAATATTTACAATGAAACATTTGAAATTTAAAATACTGCATGATTGCAAAGTTAGGTATGAGAGTTATCAGTATTTGTTAACTGGACATTATGCATAGTGATGTAATTAAGTAGGCAGAATAACTGTGCAACACTTGAAGCCAAAATTGGAAATCACAACAATTGTTAAAATGTCATTTTGATGTTCGATTCAATGCCTCATTTTGACGGTGGTACATTTTTTCAAATTGAATCAAACGCATTATGTACACAATGATTTTATCAAAATCATACTAAATCTAAATACTATGGATTATAGAACGTAAGGATGCAAGATTTCTTCTAGTAAGAAAATTCTTAATTGGTTCTGTTAAAACAAAAAAGATATTTTTTTCATAACTCAACTTCCTTATGTTGATAATAGAACTTAAGAGAGCTTGATTAAAATATGAAAACTTTTTATGCCAAAATAATGATGTATATTATAAAAAACAACTATTTATACTATTAAAATTAAGCATTCAACTTTTTCAAGAACTTCTTTCATGAGAATTTATTAGAAATTCAATTTCTTTATGGACCTATAATATCGTCCTTTGTTTCCTATCATTGTCATATGATTTCAAAAATTATCAGTAGAATTACATTCATCCAGGTTAATTAGTAACACTATTCTATTTTTTTTTCTTTCCTTAACATATAATTTCAAAAATTACTTATTTTTCAAGATGTTTATACAGTTAAAATAATTTATTAAATCCCTTAAGTAACAAAAATATTTCACCAGGTATAGTAATACTTTTATGGGGATAAAAAAAGCTCTACAATTTTATCAAAACACTACCCCACCCCAATAACATTAAATTGGATTCAAAATATTATTACATGTAAAAATCAATCAAGTGTATATATTTATAAAATTATTCTTTATGAACTAATATCAGCATAATTATACATGTTATTATGAAATACACTTAAGTAAATTTAAAATATACATTTGACTGTAAATTCTATTTTAATTTTACTAAAAACTTACAATAGAATAAAAAACCGATATTTAAGAAAGCTCAAAACGAGAACATTTCAAACGGCAGTTGAACATTACTTTATTAAATAAAAATTTAAAATACTATCTAAATAAGAGTAAATTCCAGAAGATTTCTTGGTATATAAAGAACTACTTTGTAGGTTACAAAAACAATTATTTCTAGAAAAATTTAAATTGATAAGTTAATGGAAAGAAAAGGGAAAAAATAAATAAAACACAAAATTTGGGATTACAAATATGTGTATTTAATTTTTCTCCACTTAATAGAAGATTATTAAGATAATAGTATAAATTTCAACAGAAATCTCAAAATATTTTCCATAAAAATGAAGCATAAGATCCTTGCCAGAAATAAATCCAATATTAAAACATACCATGAATATTCTTTCTCAAATAGCTATATTGCTCAAACAGTGACTATTACAATGATACAATGGATCTAATATTATACTATTGAAAAAGATTGCAATTCCTTAAAAAATCTTCTTTATCTCTTATTAAACTGTAATTTGGTCCAATTAGTCCAATTTATAAATATATATATATATATATATATATATATCCGCATTGATGTAATAAAATTTTACTTCAGTTTATCAAAGAGTATAATAATGTAACCTGTAGTCTACATTGTGAGGATCTCGCATAGAATCGGAATTTTCATGCATATTACTAATGTGATCGGCAGAGCATGAGCCACATGTTCCAGAACAGTTTTAAAGCTGTTTCCACACAAGCACCAAAGCCTCCAATACTGTAGTCACCAATGATTAGTTAAAATTGACACTATAGCTACATGATGTGCTCTTGCCTGCTATTTGGATCTGCTACTGCTGCCATACAATATCTCTCTTCTCTCCTACCAGGCCATTCCGAACTGTGCCACCAATCCTGCATTCACTGTGTTTTACCTCTACACCTTGCGAGGACTTTAAAGCCTTTGTTTACAGCATAACACAATCATTTTATCTAAATATTTAATTTTTTTCTCATTGTGACAGAATTTCTTTTTAAATTTCTAATAGTTTATTACATATTTCTGTTAATAAATCTTGTATCTTTAATTTGCCTTGAACTTGTTTATAAATTTAGAGTAGAGATACTTGTAGCAGCATTTGTATAGCTATGTATTTAAATTTCTATTTATCTTTTCCATAGTCTGATAGGACACCACTACAATATAAGTATTCTTGAAAAAATAAATATTTAATAGAATTTAATTATATAAACTGAATTGGATACTCTATCATATGGTCACATAACTTACCTTCACTTAAATTCAGCAGAAATATATTTATTTACCCTAGATTATCCATTTTCTCATGCTTTGTGATCATAACTTCTCGAAGATGTAAAAGGTTATGTACAAAAAGAAACGCAACTTGCCAGGAAAATTATTCTACATGGGACAAAAGATATCTATAGAAATACCACTATAATATTCCATTGATCAGACAAAATTTTTAATTTTTGTAGATTAAAACACAGATTTTTAGCTGAGATCATTTTAGCTAATTCATTATCAACCTACTGAGCTTGTGCAAATGCATCATAAATAATGGCATTGGGAATAACTGTTGTAGCTATGAAAGAAAAATAATTAGTGAGAACATAATTAATAAATGCAAGGCATCTAATACCTGCTGTGAAATCTAGATGACACAATTGATGTAGGCTAGTTTTATCTAAATTTTGGTTAAAAGTGAATGACAAAGATTTAAGCTCAAGATACAATATTAACTATATTTTGCAAATAGCTATGAGTAGTTCCCAGTCTTAAGCACTATATTTGGTTTGAAACCAATTTAGGTGACTTCATTTGACAAAACACCTAATTTAGAATTGCTTTAATGGTATTGACCATGAAAGAGAAATTTACATTATGAAAAGAACAAGCTAAAATGGTGATCACAGCTAAGTTTAAGTAGTTACATAACTCAAAAGACAAAAAAATTTTAACAATCCAAAACTTGTAATAATCATTTACTTATGTTTATCGTTCAGATGAAGGGGAATATGACAGGCACTTTAAAATAATGAATTTTATATAAAAAGAAAGATCTTACCTTATAGATTATTAGCAGCCACATTGTCAGGTTTAAATTACCGATGCAAGCATGCACTGAAGCAGGAGTAGTTTCTATGTGAGGAAATGCATTGTGCTTTGCTTTACTACACGCTCTTTATCTCGTTAAATTAACAAATAGTTTTTAAAAGAATTTAAAATATATGAAAATATCCAAATTTAAAATTTTGTGCCTGGTGAAACACTCACCATTTATTGACAACTTGGTCACTCAATCTTTAACTCATGCATTTTGGATTATTAGCAATTATTATAAAATGCTTAAAAATATCAGAACCAATTATAATGTATTAACATCTGCCATTACAAAATTCAATGGAGAATCATGGATTTACACAATCACATTACATAATAAAACGCAAGTTAAGTCATACACAAACGCACGAAAACATTCCGATGCAGTAAACCAGTTTGGCACATTGTCAATGGTCATTCCAAAGTCTAGTCGTAGAAGAAACCCTAGACGTTTGAATTCAAATGGAGTATCTGTTGGTATCATGGGAATGCGTGGTAGTTGTACATATTCCCCTCGGTATTTTCAGTTTAAAATGGTTGCTTCAATTATGTTATTCATTAATTTTTTTTTTTTACTGATAGCCTAGTCCCAATGTATAGTCGTGGTGGATTTATATTTTATTGAAGGGTGATTGGGGAACCAACTTTAAATATTGGGTGGCCTTCCTGGTAGATTCAATGAATTTAAAAATTCTATTGGATAATTAACCGATTCATCGGGATAGACAACAGTATCTATGGATTTATATGTAGTTTTTTCATCAGATATTTTATTTTGAATTGTGCGTTTACTGAATTCACATCAATGTGTTTGGCTGCCAATATAGCACGCTCATTAACCTATTGATTATAATTATAATTCTGTGATAAATTTGGAAATACTTTGTCATTCAATTCATCAAGCGATCTTACAATGTGACAAAAATTTTCTGGTAATCTAATACAGTTTGTTTATTCGTTTATTTCCATTTTACCATCCCCAATAATAGTTTTGCAAATCGTTCAGAAGATTCATCTTGTTGTAATTGAACACGCATATTGGTCTATAAAGATATTTTTTCCACATACCACCATAACATTTATGATTTGAGACATACATTCAATTCATGTGCACGTGTAAAACGTGGTATAACTGGTAGAATTTGTCGAAAATCACCAGCTAGCAAAATGAGTGCACCATCATAAAGCTGTTAATTTCCTCTCAAATCTTTTAATCTGCGATTGAGCGCTTCCAATGATTTCTTGTGCCATGGTGCATCCATCCCCTAATATAAGCTGACATGATCTTAGTATTTTTCTTGTCCTAGAATATTTGCTAATATTACATGTTGGAGTTTCATTTACCACGATATTTAATAGAAATTTCAATTCCGAATGTGCTGTTCGACCACCGTCCAAAAGAGTTGCTGCAATACCAGATGATGCAATAGCAAGCACAATATTATTTTGTGATCTTATAGTTACCAGAATAATTGAAGTGAGAAAAGTTTTGCCAATGTCTCAAGCTGCATCTAAGAAATATAAACTAAAACTCTTGTTAGATATCGCATTTATAATTGTGACATATGCTGTTCTTGTTGTAATACCAATTTCGGCAGATTAATTTGAACTAATGATTGTATTCATTTACCTCGAAGTGTGTTTTTCGCTGTATATGACTATCGAAAATGTCATTACCATATATATTTGGAGCTATTATTCTCAATTCTGTTAGTGATTTGTAGGCTATTGTCAAACATATATCCTCAATTAAAATCAACGCTACATTGTATAAATTTGATGTAAATTGAATTTTGGGATTTGCATTTATTTTACGCATGTGATGTAAAATGTCTTCACTCATACAGTCTTTATTTTTTCTCATCAAGATCCTTTGATTAGCCGAAAAACATGTAGTTAGTATGATGGAAAATAGTGTACGTATCTGATGTGGTTGAACTATATTAGAAACATCAGCGAGTGAAATATTCCAATAAGGATCGTTTTCTAAGCGACTTTATTTCTAGTAAGCCTCACGAAATGTAGCACACACATGGCTATTGACTGTCTCTTATTCTTGGAAAGATGTTGGTCCACGATCAGTGATTAATAATAACGAACATGCATGATGTCTTGGGCTGCCTGCAAATGTGGATGGTGAAATGACCATTTTTCCCAATTCATTAAGAATGCCATCATTTACAACCGCATCACGTAAATGGATATACTCTTCAGAACTCAATTTGACTTGATTTAGTTGTATACAAAGGAGTCCTTTCTATTTGCACTTTCTATTTTTGCATACACGTCAACAACATACTGACGAAATAATTGTCTACATTTCAATACATGACTATCAGCATTCTCACAAATTATCGCTTGATAGGCATGATAATTCATAGCATTGACCTTTTTGTTAATGTCCACATTAGTTGTAGGATTTCTCATATTAATATTAAAATGATATCCATCCTCTCCTTATCAATCAGAATGCGATATTGCAATGTATCATATGAACGATGTGATTCTGATACTTGTTGGACATCACCATTTCTACCGTGAAAAATTATATCGCGAGCATTAAATTCATCACCAACTGTGACGATTACCACTTCATCGATTGTTGGTGTATTGACTTGTCTTTAATGTTTACCAATAGCTGTTTATCTGCCTTTATTATTTCTTTGTAATCATCAGATGACATTTGCTCAATGGAGGTTTTAAATAATTTAATTAATTCATTATGCTGTTCAAAGAAATTTTGTAATTCAGTGACGATCTCTCATTTAGTACTCATATTCAGTTGACACTATCTGTTGATTTATTCGTCAGTATTTCCCATAAAATGTATCTGAAAATATTGTGATCAGCATTTGGCAAGGATAGTGGTTATCTTCTGTAGGGTGATAAATTTGCCCTTGTACTTCAAATGTTGACATATAAGTTGCGCTATCGATATTCGTTGCTCTGAATTATGTCATTTTTCCAAATGGCAGAATTCAAACAAAAGTTGAAAAAATATAAATAGAACGATTCAACATTTTACACACCTAATGAACTATATTTTTATTTTTATTGCAACTTTTATTATATTGGTATGTTATTTCTTGCAGTTTGATTTGTTTTATAAAAATTAATTCTATCAGTAAATTTCATGGATAAAAATTTAATTTTTCAATTTATCTTTGTTACACTTTTAACAAATATTACTAATTAAACGTTATTTTGATATTTTTGGGATATTTGTTCGGGAACCCCAACTCTGATTTTAAAAAAAAAAATTCCAAAAACCTTCCTTGGGATATGCCTAATTATTTCCCAAATTTTCACGTCGATTGGATGCATAGTTTTTGAATCTATCGAGTACACACAGACAGACACACATTCATTTTTATATATATATATACTATCTGTACCCTTTCACACGTTGCTGTGATTGAACAAAAAGGCAGTTTTGATGCCTCAAACATAATTCATTAATGATCAAATGTATACAATACATCAAAATGAGTAAAATTATCCCCACATATGTGTCATTTGAAAACAACATATATAGAGAACATAGATATACATAGTTGACAATAGAATAAACATGGTTCTTCACTTGTGATAGTAAACAATTTTGAAAACGAATTTCAATTGAGAAATAATTTTGTAATTATTAAATATCAACATGAAATGAATGATCTTTGATGACGGATGGAACTTTATCTTAATAGTGCTAGTGAATATACAACATTTTTGGTTTTCCTATCTGGTGCAAGAACAAATAAATTTGATGGTTTTCCAACTCGTGAACAACTAACGTACAGTTGTCCATGTGAAAAGCATGGATTTATCAAATTTGTCCACATACGTGCAATGATTGTCTCTGTGCTTTGTTAATGGTCATTGCAAAGTCTAATCGTACAGAAAAACATAGACGTTTGAATTCAAATGAGGTATACATTGGTATCATGGGAATGCGTGGTAGTTATATATGTTCCCCTTGGTATTTTCCATTTAAAATGGTTGCCTCAATTGTGTTATTCATTAAATTTTCAATGAGAGCCTAGTCCCATTGCATAGTCACGGTGGATTTATATTTTGTAAAAGAGTGATTGGGGATTCAACTTTCAAAGATAAAATACACGGTGGCATTCCTGGTAGATCCAATGAACTTAAAAGTTCTATTGGATAATGAACTGATTCATCGTAATTACAATTTAAATAAGAAAAGTTTTACCAGTGCCTCCAGCTGCATCTAGAAAACATAAACTACAACTCTTGTTAGATATCGCATTTATAATTGTGTCATATGCTGTTCTTGTTCTAATACCGATTTCGGCAGATTAATTTGAACGAATGATTGTAATTCATTTACATCGAAGTGTGTTTTTCTTTGTATATGGCGATCGAAAATGTCAATACCAAATATATTTGGAGCTATTATTCTCAATTCTGCCAGTGATTTGTTGGCTGTTGTCAATCATATATCCTCAATTATAATTAACGCTTCATTGTATAAATTTGATGTAAATTGAATGTTGGTATTAGCATATATTTTACGCATGCGATGTAAAATGTCTTCACTCATATAGTCTTTATATTTTTCGGTATATTATATTTTCGGTAATTAGCGGGTGAAATATTCCAATGAGGATCGTTTCAAAGAGACTTTATTTCTGGCAAGCCTCACGAAATGTAGCACACACATCACCTTTGACTGTTTCTAATTCTTGGAAAGATTTTGGTCCACGAACATTGATTAATGATAACGAACCTGCATGATGTCTTGGGCTGCCTGCAAATGTGGATGGTAAAATGATAATTTTTCCCAATTCACTGAGAATGCCATCATTTACAACTGCATCACGTATACTCTTCAGAACGCAATTTGACTTGATTTAGTTGTATGCAAAGGAGTCCTTTCTATTTTCTCTTTCTATTTTTGGATACATAACAACAACATATTGACGAAATAGTTATCTACATTTCAATACATGGCTATCAGAATTTTCATAAATTATCGTTTGTTATGCATGATAATTCATAGCATTGACCTTTTTGTTTATGTCCACATTAGGAGTAGGATTTCTCATATTAATATTAAAATGATATCCATCCTCTCCTTACCAAACACAATGTGATATTGCAATGTATCATATGAACGATGATACTGATACTTGCAGGACATTACCATTTCTACCGTGAAGAAATATATCGCGAGAATTAAATTCATCACCAACTTTGACAATTACTACTTCATCGATTGTTCGTGCTTCGACTTATCTTCAATATTTACCAATAGGTGTTTTATATGCCTTTATTATTACTTTGTAATCATCAGATGACATTTGTTCAAAAGAGGTTTTAAATAATTTAATTAATTCATCATGTTGATCAAAGAAATTTTGTAATTCAGGGACGATCTCTCATTTAGTACTCATATTCAGTTGACACCGTCTTTTGATTTGTTCGTCAGTATTTATCATAAAATGTATCGGAAAATATTTGTGATGAGCATTTATCGAAGATAGTGGTGATTCTGTATAGTGATAAATTTGCCCTTGTACTTCAAGTGTTGGCATATAATTTGCGCTAACGATATTCGTTGCTCTGAATTATGTCATTTTTCCAAATTTCAGAATTCAAACAATAATTGAAAAAATATAAATAGAATGATTTAAAATTTTACTTACCTAATGATTTATATTTTTATTGCTACTGTTATTATGGGTATGTTATTTCTTGCAGTTTAATTTGTTTTACAAAAGTAAATTCTATCAGTAAATTTCATGGTTAAAAATTTCATTTTTCAGTTTATTCATGGTAACACTTTTAACCAATATTACGAATTAAACGTTATTTTGCTATTTTTGTGATATTTGTTCGGGAACCCCAACTCTGATTTTAAAAAAAAATTTCAAAAACCTTCCTTGGGATATACCTAATTATTTCCCAAATTTTCACGTCGATTGGATGCATAGTTTTTGAATCTATCGAGTACACACAGACAGACACACATTCATTTTTATATATATAGATAGATTATAATCACCATCACAGAAGGGGGAAAAAAACCTTGAGTACAAATAATTCAAAAATTGAACACAATTAAAAAAAATTCTTCAAAAAGTAATATTTTTTTTTATAGAATTTATTTAAATCAATGTATAATCAAACCATCTAGTCATTTACAGGTATTATAATGTAATAATATATAGATCACATTTTTCATTTGATTACAAAAATATTTACAAAGTAATAATACATAATACAGCATAATACAAAACTTCAATTACAATGAAAATATTTGGTTCAATAAATTGTTTGAAAATTAAAATGCTTGGATACAATTACAACTATTAGAATTATACAGTAGGAAATTAGTTTTTGTAAGTGAATGCATTTCACACACAAATCCAATAAAACAACAGAAAAAAACCAACAGAAAAGATATTAAAACAATATAAACATTTTTAATAATAAACTAATAACAGTTTAAAACACTTAATTTTCACAGACATATCTTTTTTATTAGGTGTAATATTTTAGAAATTATTCTAATTAACTCTCTGAAGTTTATTACATTTATTAGCACTTTTCTTATTTTTCTCAACATCATTACATCGTTTGGAATAATTATTTAAGCAGATATTCGTAAATGTTTTGATGGCATTTGAAACATAAAAATCACAAGATTTATTACATTCTAAACACACATTTTTAAATATAATATTATTTTCTTCAAAAAATATTTTAGTTAACTTTACCAGTAGCATTACTTGATTTTTACAAATTAAAAATTTATGTTCATTGTCAGTTACAGAAACTATCTGCAAAAATATTAAATAACAAATTGATAATACATTAATAATATGTAAGGAAGGGATTTTCAAACCTCCTCTATTCAACACATATAAATATTGGAAATTCTCAAGAGATTTTACATCAAGTTCTAAATATTTTGAAGTTACATAAGATCGAATGCATGTATTACATGAGAGTTTTAATTTAAGAACACAATATCCTGCAATATATGTTAGAACTTTTAAATAATTTTTGGTTAAATTTTCAAAGGGTAAATTATCTAAAACAGTTAAAAATGAATTAACATTTTTATCACCAATTATGTCAGTTTCAAAGAAGTGAGAACCAATCAAATCTGAAATGCTGAAACTGCCATATATTTAAGATTTAACCTGTAATAAATTTTTTACTCTTAATTTTTTTTCAGCTTCTAAAATATCTTGCAATGATACATAATAATTCGAACCAGACATTTGTCGCCCCTCAGGGGGTTTACTTTCTTTAAGTAAACACGGGTGTCACAATCCCGAGGTACCCCAGTGATCTGTCTTATTCTTTCTTTTCTCCTCTCCTCTTCTCTTCTGCTTTTCTTCCTTTTCTCCCTCATTGTCGTTGCCTCTGATGAGGTTGAGGGCTCCCCTTCAGCAGCTGTCGCCGCTCTGTTGCTATTAGCTACTCTTGGGGACTAAATCACCCACGTGTTTGCCGTGCGTCGAGACCCGTGTCCCTGGAATGGAGAGTCCTGGTAATTGAGGCTCCCAGAGACCAATACATTACTTTGGTCTCTGCTTCAGGTAAACGGGAGGTGTGTTGTGGTCCTCAGCACATCAATCGGCTTTATGGATTAATCAATCGGTACATCTACTGGGTGACTCGTTAAGGGTGGAGACCACTTCAGGGATGTGCTTTGAGCGTATAGGTACTGGCTAGCACTGGTGCAGTTGACTTGCATCCCCTTGTAGGACTCCGTGGTGGGTGGTGCCGTCTGGTCCCCGAATTTTGTATAATCCTATATGGAACAAAAAACTTTCTACTCACTCCCTCGGGAGCAACAAATGCAATTATGCAAAGCGAAATTTTTTATTATCAAAAAATTGGAGGTTCTTTTCAATCTGTTTCCCCATTTCTTATTGAAAAGAGTATTACATCTTACCTTGGCACATCAATCGGCTTTATGGATTAATCGATCGGTACATCTACTGGGTGGAGGCCATCACAGGGATGTACTGTGAGCGTATAGGACTTGGCTAGCACTGGTGCAGCTGGTCTGCATCCCCTCGTTGGACTCGGTGGTGGATGGTGCGGTCAGGTCCCGAAATTTTATACAAACTTTATGGAGAATAAAATTTTTTCTTTTCTCCCTCGGGAGCATCTATTGGACAAAAATAATGTGAAATTTTTTATTATATCCAGAAAAGAGGGAAATTTTGAAAATGTTTCCCCCTTTCTAATTCACAAAGAGATATCGGGTACTGTAGGGGAAGTACGGAATTTTAAAAACTTGCGATCTGGTGAACAACTTGTTGAGGTTGCATCAGCTACTCAATCATCTACCATCTCTAGTATGAGAAGTTTGGCTAACATTGAGGTGATTGTCGCGCCTCATCGGAACTTGAATTATTCTCAGGCAGTTATCTCAGGAAGGGATTTGTTGAATACGCCTACGGAAGAGATCCTAGAAAATCTGAAGGATCAGAAGGTCTGTGGCGTTAAGCGCATAACCGTCAGAAGAGATGGACAGTATATTGATACAAAACATCTCATTCTGACGTATGCCATGCCAGACATTCCAGAAAAAGTCATCTTCCCGTAAGGCCGTATATTCCTAATCCCTTGCCTTGTTTCCAGTGCCAGCATTTTGGACGTTCTAAAAATTCTTGTAGGGCCAAACTAACTTGCGCTCGTTGCGCAGTTGTTGGCCACGAGAGTAATACCTGTACTGCAAAATAGGCGTGTGTCAACTGCAAAGGGGACCACCCCTCCTACTCTCGAAATTGTCCAATATGGTTTCTAGAAAAGGAGATCACTACTCTGAAGATAACTAATAAAATTTCGTACCCTGAGGCTAGACGTATTGTCACATCTCGTACGCCAAAGTCTGGAGTAAGCTATGCAGCCGTAGCTAAAAAAGTCACCAGATCCTGTAGTACTCAAACTGATTCCGGTACAATTCCCCTTGTTAGATTACCCAATACAACAACAGAAAAGCCAAAGTCAAAAATATCTCCGATTTCTAAAAAAGCTCCTACATATAAATCTAAATCTGCGAAGGCTTATAGATTAAAATCTGCAAAAGAAGGCTCTACTAGGCCCTCAATATCCACCCGCTAAGCCTTATCCCTGGAAGCTGATGCGGTATCTCTACATCCCTCGGATGACGATAGGTTGTTTGAGGAATGGTTAGATGACTCGCCTTCCAGCTACAGGAGAGGAGCTTCTAGAACTAAACAATAACTTCCTTTGTTTCTTGGAACTGCCATGGTTTGCGCTCACATCTTGATGACACCAAGTCTATTACATCAGCTTATAACCCCGCATGCATTGCACTTCAGGAGACATTCCTGAAGTCTACAAATAAGATCAATATGCTTGGGTTTCAATGCTTAAGAAAAGACTGTGGAGACGATGGTGCAGTGTCTGGAGGTGTTTTTATACTAACATCTAAAGATATTCCCAGCACTGTCCATCCATTAAATACTACTCTACAGGCTGTAGTTGTGAGAATTCACACAGCTTGCTTGATTACAGTCTGTAGTTTATATTTACCACCACATGATGTCATCCGCCAAGAAGAACTTGATAAATTAGTTGATCAGCTGCCTAAACATTGTTTGTTATTAGGTGACTTTAACGGACATAATTCTCTGTGGGGAAGTGATAATATTAATTCTCGCGGTCGTCAGATAGGGCAATTTATTTCTGATAATTGTCTCTGTCTGATGAATACCGACGAGAAGACATATTTCCACACACCCACAAGAACATTTCATTCTCTCGATCTCGCCATTTGTGCACCTTCACTTCTGCCATTGTTAAATTTAACAGTGGGGAATAATTTGCATAACAGCGATCATTTCCCACTCGTCATCTTTCAGACTGGAGGTAGTAGTGTGAAGCAACGCATACCTACTTACATGTACAGTCAGGCAGATTGGATATCATTTACACAATTGCCAGTTATTGATGATGGTTTTGATCGAAGATATTGATAATGTAGTTCATAAAGTCACCAAAACAATTATAGGTGCAGCTGATAGTTCTATACCTAAAAGTTTTTCTACAACAAAAAAGCTCTGCAAACCATGGTGGAACAAGGAATGTCAAGAAACTTATAAAAAACAAAGGAAGTTATGGGGGTTGTTTAGGAGGTACCCCACATCGGAGAACCTAATTGCATTTAAGAGAGCATTAGCTCGCAGAGCTCGTCTTCGGAATCAGAAGGAATCCTGGTCTCGCTATGTCTCTTCAATAACATCTTCCACATCCAGTAAGCAGTAATGGAGAAAAGTAAAAGCAGCCATTGGTATCTACAAGGAATCTTCAATTCCCATTTTGAAAACTGGAGCTGTTATATACTCTTCTCCTAAGGACATTGCGAACGTCTTTGGTGAAACATTTGCCAGCGTTTCAAGCTCCGACTCTTATAGTCCTTCGTTTTGAAGGACAAAGAGTCAAGCTGAGCGAACATCAATCCGTTAAAACTAGACAAGCTTTGCCTTACAACTGCGAATTTCGGATGTTGGAATTGAAGCGAGCATTACAGCAGGCTAACAATACCAGCCCAGGACATGACGTAATTAGTTATCAAATGCTTCGACATTTAAGTGCAGATTCCCTGTTGAATTTATTGTATTTGTTCAATAGGATCTGGACTGAAAATAAATTTCCATCACTTTGGAACGAAGCAATAATAATTCCGGTCCTTAAACCTGGTAAGGATCCTTCTAATCCTTCACATTATCGACCGATAGCTCTCACGAGTTGCCTTTGTAAGACTCTCGAACGTATGGTCAACGCCCGCCTCGTGTATGTCTTAGAAGTAAATAAATGCATACATGTCAATCAGAGTGGTTTCCGTAAAGGAAGATCCACTCTTGATAACATAGCATATTTGGAAACCGAAATCCGCAACGCTTTTGTGCGGAGGAACCATCTGGTTTCCGTCTTCTTCGACATCGAGAAGGCATACGACCGTACATGGCGATACGGTATTCTCCGTTCTATATATGATTTTAGCTTTCGGGGTAATCTTCCGATATTCCTACAGAATTTCTTAAGCTCCCGCACTTTTAAAGTACGTGTTGGATCCTCTACATCCGATACTTTTACTCAAGCCGAGGGTGTACCCCAAGGCTCTATTTTAAGCGTAACAATTTTTAACTTATTCATTAGTAGCATTCTTCATTTTCTATCACCTTCTGTATAAGGCACAATGTATGTAGATGACCTGCAAATATCTTGCCAATGTTCGAACATGCATTTAATTGGGAGACAATTACAAACATCTCAAAATAAAATAGCTGCATGATGTGCAGAGAATGGCTTTACATTATCTCCCAGCAAGAGCTGCTGTGTTCATTTCTGCAGGAAGACCAGCATTCACAACGATCCTGTTATCATACTGAAAAACACTTTAATATCTGTAGTCAACGAGATCAAATTTCTTGGTGTTACATTTGACCGAAAGTTAACCTTTCTTCCCCATGTATTACATCTGCAGAAAAAGTGCGAGAGATCTCTTTATATCCTCAAGGTGCTATGTCACACATCTTGGGGTGCGGATCGCTTGTCAATACTTCGGGTCTATCAAGCACTTATTTTATCTCGCATTGACTACGGATGTGTAGAATATGGAACTGCTAGGTCTTCTGTTTTACGCAGACTGGACACTGTGCATCACTCTGCTTTGAAGATATGTTCAGGGGCATTCCGCACATCACCCGTCCAGAGTCTCTATGCGATTTGCCAACAATTGCCTTTAGACCTGAGACGGATGCAGCTGACTCTCAATTATTACGCAAAGGTCATGTCTCACCGTCAATATCCTTTACGTTCCTTGGCCATTTCTCCTGCATTAGAGAGACTATATGATGCTCGACCATACAGCATCCATCCTTTTCTCACTCGAACTAAAAATCAACTCCATTTGACAGACCTACATGATATCCGTTTTATTAAAACGGGCTTACAATCACATTCACAGTGGTACGATCCACAGATAACTATTATTAATCCATTTGCTCAATATAACAAATCGGACACAACCTTAACAGTTTTTCAACAGCTTTATCTATCTCATCGCTGACAGTATTCATCATACACTCCTGTATTTACGGATGGTTCAAAAACTGCAGGACATGTTGGCTGTGGCATATTTTATGCTGATACCAGTCATGGTTACAGCCTCCATACGCCCTGCTCCGCCTTTACCGCTGAAACTACGGCTATCTATCAAGCCCTTCAGCTAGTGAATACAGAGCAGTTTAATAAAATCTGCATGTATACTGACAGTTTAAGTGTTTTAGAAGCGTTGGAAAACTATAATAATTGTCATCCAGTTGTGTCCAAGATTTTCGAAGCCTTGGATTCCCTTGCTGGCAAGGGTTATGATATCATTTTCTGTTGGATCCTAGGTCATGTAGGTCTAGAGGGAAATGAAATGGTGGATGCAACTGCTAAAGCTGCATCGTCTCTACTTCATTCAACTGTCCCTCTTTTTGACGTGAGAAGGGTTGTAAAAAAATTTGTAAATTCTCTCTGGCAGGAGTCATGGAGTATGCAGGTCACAAACAAACTGCGTGCCATATTCTCATCTTTCATTCCATCACCAGTTTTACCTTTACGAAGAGCAGATGTGAGATTAATTCGCCTTCGTATCGGACACACACGTTTCACACATAGGTATCTATTTCTAAGTGAATTAAATCCATGGTGTGAAACGTGTGATGTACCATACTCTGTTCATCATATTTTAATTTCATGTCCTGATTTTAACTTTTATCGTTTTATATTTTTTAAAACAGATATTTTAACTTTGTATGATTGAGTGGGGGAGCCACCCCAAAGAAACCTTTTTGCCTTTTTAAAGGCAATTGGTTTTATTCATTTCATTTAAACATTTTGACTTTAATTTTATGTGAATTTTATTTTTACTTTCATTTATAATTATACTGAATTAGATTTTAATATATATACATTTACACTAAATTTTTGTGTTTTAATATTTTAAAGTTGAGTTGGGTTTTCAACAAAGTTTTTATATAAATTTAATATTTGGCGCAGTTTGTCCTTATTGGACCTTGTGCCATTAAACCCAACAAAACAAACAAACAAAATCTGCTTTTATCATGCCCGATTTAAGGAAAAGGCTCAAAAATGTACACCTCCATGCTCATTCCAGGGAAACGATACTCCGGGAAGGTAGCTTCGACGGACTCCTCCTCCGAAAATTTTACATCTCGTCGCATGTTTATAATGGACAAAAATACACGTACTTGTTTTCTTGTTGATTCAGGGAGTGATGCTTCTATAATTGTCGCCTCTAAACAAGAACGCACACTTCCCGTTCTTCAACGGTAGTTCTATCAATGTGTATGGTCTTAAATCGGTAACGGTCAATTTTGGGTGAAGAAGAAATTTTACTTACTCATTTTATATTTGTAATGTATCCAGTGCAATATTTGGTGCAGATTTTTTATATTGTTTTAATTTATACCCAGACTTAAGGAATAAGCGTCTTGTAGATAATACAACGAACTTAAAACTATATGGTAAAATATTTAGCTGTAAAATATTTTCTGTAAAATCTGTTTTTGTAAATTATGTATAAGGTAAAATATTGTCAAAACACCCCGATATCACAAAATAATTAGATCCTGATATGCCTATAAAACATAATACGGTTCATTATATAAATACCAAAGGTCCACCAGTCGTAGCTAAGCCTAGACGTTTAGCACCTGACTGTCCAAAAAGTGCAAAAGCTGAATTTCAGCGCAGGATTGAACTGGGCCATATGCGAGCATCAAAAAGCCAATATACTTCTCCTTTGCATATGGTGCCTAAAAAGGGTACTGTCGAGTGGAGACCGGTCGGTGATTTTCGTGCCCTTAATGCACAAACTATCAAAGAGCATTATCCAATTCCTTGCATAACCGATTTTACTTCAGATTTGCATGGAAAACTAGTGTTTAGTCTTGTCGACCTCGTCAAAGCTTATCATAAATTCCTATTAATCCTGCAGACGTACACAAAACTACGATTTGCACTCCCTTTGGTCTTTTTGAAATTCTGCGCATGCAATTTGGTCTTTGTAATGCATCCTCAACTTTCGAACGCTTTATCGACGAGGTAACTCGAGACTTACCCTTTGTATACGCATTTGTTGATGATCTACTTATAGCCTCCAGTTCGGAAAGCAAACATCTAATTCATTTAGACCTATTATTTTCCAAATTAAATGAATATGGATTATGTATAAATACAGAAAAATGTGAGTTTGGTAAATCAACTATTAAATTTCTAGGATTTAAAGTATCTAGTAGTGGTATTGAATCCTTACCAGACCGAGTAAAATGTATTTCAGAATTTCCTCGACCGACTACTCTAACTCAGTTACGCCGATATTTAGGACTTTTTAATTTTTATCGTAGGCGTATTCCGAAAGCAGCTGACATTCCAGCACCCTTAGTAAAATTCCTGGAAGGCCATTAAAACAAAAAGAAACCCTCGTTCTAGAGCGAATGACGAGGAGCAATTAATTTGGGACGAACGAGCAAATATTTCTTTTGAAAATTCAAAACAAGCAATTGCTAAAGCAACGCAATTAAGACACCCTATCAAAGGAGCAGAATTAAGTTTATGGGTAGATGCTTCAAACGTAGCAATCGGTGGTTCCTTATTGCAATTGTCAAATTGCAATTGGGAACCCATAGCCTTCTATTCAGTTAAGTTAAGCAAATCTCAAGGAAATTGGTCCACTTACGACCGCGAGTTATATGCTATATATTTCTCTATAAAAAATTTAGACACATGCTAGAAGGCAGATCTTCTGTCATATTTAGTGACCTAAACCCCCTTAGCTATGCATTTAAACAGAATCCTGACAAATGCAGTCCTCGCCAACTACGTCACTTAGATTTCCTTTCCCAATTTTCCACTGACATTCGTTACACAAAAGGATCTAATAACACTGTAGCAGATGCACTTCTCTCGCATTGAGATAGACAAAATATCTACTTCAGTACTAGACTTTAAAGAATTTTCCTCAGCTCAATCAAAAGATGAGGAACTGCAAAATCTTTTAACTGAGAATAATACTTCTTTAAAGTTAGAAAAACATTACCTTCCTCTTGAAAATATTAACCTTTATTGCGATATTTCACAAGCTACCCCACGTCCATTCGTTCCAAAATGTATGCGCAGAAAAATATTTGAAAATATACAATTTCTTTCTCACCCAGGTATTGCAGCTTCAATTGATTTAATCATGAAACGCTTCGTTTGGCCTGGAATGCACAAACATATTAAAGATTTGGTTCGCAGCTGTGTTAAATGCCAAAAAGCTAAGATGACTATGCACATTAAATCTCCCATTGGCACTTTTGCCACACCAGATGCTCAGTTTGCACACATACATATTGATTTTATCGGACCTTTACCTCCATCTGAGGGAAAACAATATTGTTTGACCATTATTGACAGATTTACAAGATGGCCTGAAGTCATTCCGACAGAAGACATGACTGCAGAAACAACTGCTCGTGCAATAGTAAATGGGTGGATTTCAAGATTTGGATCACCTGTCACTATCACTACAGACCAAGGCAGAAACTTCGAATAAAATCTATTTCATGAACTCACAAAAATGTTAGGGTATAATAGAATTCGAATCTCACCTTATCATCCTCAAGCTAATGGTATTATCGAACGAATGCATCGACACCTTAAATCCTCCTTTAAAGGTCACAATCAAACAAATTGGACAGAAATTTTGCCAATCGTATTATTAGGGTTACGCACGGCTCTGAAAAACGACATAAAAGCAACTAGTGCCCAACTAGTGTATGGCACAACACTTAGATTACCATGTGATCTCGTTTCAAGCAATTTAACTAATCAGTCTGTTAACTCAACTTATGTATCAAACTTAATTAACATGATGGGAGAATGAAACCCAATCACCACCGTAATCCACGGGAAATCCAAAACATATGTAAATTCTTCACTAAAAACCTGCACTCATGTATTTTTAAGATCGGATAAAGTTAATCCACCATTAGCACTTTCTTACCCTGGACCACATTTAGTTACCAATAGAACAGATAAAAATTTTGTTTTGGACATTAACGGTAAACATTATACTGTTTCCATCGACCGATTAAAACCAGCATATCAATTATCAGAAGAAATGGATAATGTCAAATTAAACATGTCAAACAAAACAGCTAATAGTTCTGATATTCAGACTTCTTCACAACCACTGCACAGTACTAGATGTGGTAGGAAAGTTTATTTTCCAAAACATTTAACTACTGAATATGTAATGTAGATAAATAATGTCTTGTTTATATATCATAAACTAAATATACTGCAAATTAACAATCTAAAATATGTGTGAAATATTACGAAGTAATAAATTCATGGTTTATTCTATATTAAATCACCAAGATATGTCGACATTTTTTTATAATTCATAGTATTGAAAATAGCTACATGTTTTGTATGTTTGTATATTTTCTTTGTAACGCGAACTAAGTCGCTGGGGGCATAGTCTGTAGTGATCCCTTTCTCACGTCGTTAATTAGTTACGGAAATTGCAATTTCCCCTTCTCAGCCCATCTAGGAAGGGTGAATAAATTCCCACACTCGGACGTATGAACTCACAGTTCGGACAGGAAATACATTCCGACCCCCTTTTTCTCTTGGGGACAGCAGGCGCCAGGGAGAACGTGATATACCAGTTGTGCAGACTACGACCAGCCCCAGCCACTTAGTACGCGACCGTCTTGCGATGCAGTCGAAATGTAATAAACGCTTCCTTGAATCGAAGTCTTGATTCTGTTCTTCACTCCGAACACTGATCACCTAATCACCATAATTGTAAAAAAATTGTAAATTCTCTTTGGCAGGAGTCATGGAGTATGCAGGTCACAAACAAACTACGTGTCATCTTTCCATACCTCATCCCATCAGCAGTTTTACCGCTACGAAGAGCAGATGTCAGATTGACTCGCCTTCGTATCGGACACACACGTTTCACACACAGACATTTGTTTTTAAGCGAACTAAATCCATGGTGTGAAACGTGTGATGTACCATATACAGTTACTCATATTTTAATTTCATGCCCACATTTTAACATATACCATTTTAAATATTTTGCCACTGACCTTTTAACCATGTATTATTTAGTGGGGGAGTCACCCCACCGAAACCTTTTTTCCTTTTTAAGGGAAATTGGTTTCCTTAATTTTTATTAATTTTGTTGAAATTTATTTTACTTTTATTTACTTAGACTTATTTTTAGATTTTAAATTAATTAGATTTTAATAAAATTTAGATTTTTTTTATTACTTATTTTTAGATTTTAAAATAAATATATACCTTTATTTTTGTGTTTTAACCTTTTAATGTTGAGTTTGTGTTTTGTCTAAACTTTATAAATTCTCTTTAAATCTTAGTTTTTGGCACAGTTTGTCCTTTTAGGACCTTGCGCCACCAAACCCAACCAACCAACCAAACAAACAAACATTGGCTTACTCTGACGTGGCGTCCGTTTTTGCATAAATGATAGCAATGTTTTCCTTTCTCTATCTCGATCTTTTTTTCTGGCTTTACTTCTATCTCTAACCTGTTTATTGGCGCGCCCGTTCTTAACAGCTGCCGCATAGGTATTTGGTTTAGCCATCGAATTTGCCTTAGCTTGTTATTCAAGAAATACATTTTTCTCAAGTTGGGTGATTTGAATATGAATCATCTCGGTGAAACCACATCTAATTCTCTGGTGTCAAATAGCACTAATCTTGCCAGCTGGAAAGGCAGTCTGAATGACTCTGTCTATTTCGAGTAAATGGAAAAGTTCTGTTTTCCCGCCGACGGGTGTAGCCTCACAATTGTAAAACCTCAAGATTACAATCCATAATCTCAGTTTGGCTCTCGGTCATGGTTTTGTCGAGCTAAAAGCTGTGTCTACTCGACTAGCCCCTCTGCCAACGTTAGCCGCCTAAATTGGCGTTTCCACGAGCCATCACGAAAAGGTGTGTGTCAGATGGTTTTGAGATCAGTGAACTTGACAATCAAACCAAATCGGTGTTAAACCGCAAAGAATGAGTAGCACTTACCGGATAGACTCTGTACCATTGTCCGGAAACGTATCGATCTCACCGAATTACCAAAGTTCTCACTTGGGACTGGCTCCCCCATTCGATCGGTAAAATGTAAGCCTTGATTCGACACTCAAAGGAACCTGTTTCCACTGATTTCAATTTCGATGTGCTTTTCATCACATTAACCGAGCAGCACGGCTAGACTTTGTGATCATAGACTTATGGGCAGTAGCACGACCATGAAAACCAAGCAGATAAGCTTCCTTACGGATGGTATGTATTGAAACAATACTCCCTGATGCCTGTTGAAACTCTTCACTGACGAGGGCCATCGTTTGGGTGCGACGAATGATAGAGGCCACGAATGCTGAATTTATCTGGACAGCATTCGTTGGACTCTATCACCCAGGTCAGAAGACTCGGTTCACATTCCGACAATCCCCGCTCACCTTCCTCTTCTTAATCACATAGCCTAGCCAACTGTCGATTTTAGGTAATTCAGATCACTACATATATCTCTTAAAAACCTTTCTCGAAATCAGAGAGTTCCAAACTGCGCGGCATCTTGTATGGGAATAATGCCTATGCTGTTTCATACACGATTCATACCGCCGGAGGCCATGACGTACGCCAGGATCACTGATATCGTCATTTGCTTAGGTATCCAAATACTTATTGGTAGACAGTGTTGTAAAAATTTATTTTATATTTTAATCAAAACTTTATTCGTATCTCGACATAATACGACTAGAGAAAGTTTCTCCGGAAACTTTTTTTGTCAGTTTTCTGACTTCACTCCTTTGCCACCGTCAGTTTTCTGTCAAATTCAATGGGATTTACTACTGGCCTAATAACCTGATTTTTGATGAATTTTGAAACTTGTATTTATAAAAAGAGTATTGGCAACAACTTGGATTTTGTAAACGGATCGGGCTGAAACAATAGATGAGTACATTTAAAATGTTGTCGACATTTTCTGTTGTATTTCATTTTATTGTTAACCGATATGTTCACTTTGACATGTATTCTTAATAACTACAAAACAATGACATTTGTCACTCAAAGGGAAAAGTATACCTCCTATGAAATTTTTAAAGTATTCATTCCAAGCATTTAATATTATCCTCTGAAAGTACGTGCATTTTTCATTTATCACTTGTTCGTTGCTTCTGTATAGTCCGCCTTAAAATTAATTTATAATTCATAATAAAGAATATTTAGAATAATTATTATGAATATTTTCTTTACTGAATATTAGACTATTTAGATTTTAAATTTCGTTTTGAACATGAAGGTAATATATTTATTAAGTATTAAAATGTGTTAGCACATTTTCCTTATCCTTGATTAATTTTAAATTATAATTCATCCCTCTGTTATTGCGGCTGACATGGCGGAAAGTAATTCTGTAAACAGAATATAGTAACGGTTGCCTCTATTTTTGCGAGGAAATGCTCCACTTTGGACACGAAAACACTATAGTGGTTTTGTATTAATTCAAATGAGTGAAATCGAAGCCGAAGTCACCTCTTTGTATCAATTCTACTTTGCTGAAACTCGGCCTGATCATATAGATCTCGTATACATATCTCGGTGCAACTTTCCTCAATTTTAAGGGTGACAAAATTGCGATTTGTAGTTGTTGGTTTGGTATGTTTATCTATTGCCATTTCCAGATTTATATTTCTCTGCTTTTGCTTATTCAAAATTTTGGAAATCATTCTAGGAGTATAGAAATGAAACCTTTGCTGATTTAAGAATATCATGCATCTTATGATATGAGTGTAATATTTTCATCCACTAGGGTTGAAATAAAAATTTGTAGTATGTTCGGGTAATCCAGATGTTTCTGTTACCTTCTTGCGCCTGCTAATTTATCTGTCCTTCATGAGAATAAAGTTAAATTGAATTTTGGATTAATTTGCGCTTTTTTTTTGTCTTTTGAGTTGTGTAACTGCTTAAACTTAGCTGCGATCACCATTTTAGCTAGTTCTTTTCATAGATTAATTCCCAGTGAACGGTACGCTCCTTGTATGATACGCATATATACAATTATAATTAATTGTATCTAATATTGTATAAAATTATATTTCTATAAAATAAAGTAATTTTGTATTATATAATTATATTAATTGTATATTGTATAATTATATTAATTGTATAAATATAGCGTACCGTACACTGGGATACAGCCCTTTTCACGATGTAAATTTCTCTTTAATGGTCAATTACTTTAAAGCAATTTTGAATTAGGTGTTTTGTCAAATGAAGTCACCTAAACTGGTTTCAAACCAAATATAGAGCTTAGGACTAATAACTACTCATAGCTATTTCCAAAATATGGTTGATATTGTATCTTGACCTTAAACCTTTGTCTTTCACCTTTATCCAAAAGTTAGATAAAGCTAGCCTACATCAATTGTGTCATTTAGATATCACCTCGGATTTCATAGCAGGTATTAGATGCCTTGCATTTATTGGTAGGATCCCCTTTCGAATTCTCTATTTGTTTACATTTCGTTTATCTCGCCAAATCTCGCTCTTCTTAGCAAACCCGAAGGGTTTGCAAAGGAGACGGAGGTTTGGAGATACAAGGTGAAAAGACCGAGATTTGGAGATAGAAGGAGAGGAGAAAGAGATTTGGAGATATAAGGAGAGGAGAGCGAGATTTGGAGATATAAGAAGAGGAGAGTGAGATTTGGAGAAACAAGGAGAGGAGAGCGAGATTTGGCAAGGAGGTGTTCAATGAGGTCAAACTGATCCGCCCTGAATAGGGAGCAACTGTGTGACCATCAACGATACAGGGATTCAACCCAGCACATTAATTAACTTTGATAAGCATATTTTTAAAAAAACATTAATTTAATAGATAACTTTTATGTTAATCTGCGCTTTAGGTCCCCTACTCTGCCAACTTGGCGATAAATGCACCAAGCGTAGTAAACCGGACGTTTTTAAACCTAAAGAGCTCTATATGGCAACCTCCGGAGGAAAAAATTTGCGCTTTTTCGCGCATGCTCTTTAATTGGTTTATTTCTTTTAGCATTTTCATTGGTCTTTAATTAGTTTCAGTTTGAAAAATCTGTCATATTCAATGGTTGCTAATTAGTTTAAAACCATTAAAAATCGCATTCCATTATCGCCATGGCAACAGCGTTTTTGAAAACCTGCCAAGTACAGGTTCCACAGCACACTTTTGCCAAGTTGGCAGAGTAGGGGACCTAAAGCGCATTTTCACCAACTTTTATCTTTGTTATTGTTAATAATTCATTTTTATGTTATAAATTTAGCATTGATTTATTTGTATAAAGTTATTGAAATTATAAAAGTTTTTATTTTGCTCAAAATTTTAACTAAATATATGTGCATTTTTTTTAATAATACAAATTATTAGTTCTTAAAAAGATGAGCCACATTAAATAACGAAAATACTACTTAAATATAAATACTTATAAAATACTAAGCAAGTAGGAAAAAATACATTTTCACGAAAAATTAATTTAATGAATTTATGTTCTTTTAACAAAGACTACTTTAAAATAGTTATTTCCATTAATACAACATGTTTTTAATGTACTCCATTTTTAGCAAATTTTACTGTTTAATAAAAAAAGTTATTTTAAATAATTCCAGATTACTTTTTAAAACAGAAAAATTAAAATAGTAATCACTTAATAAATAATAAGACATTAATAAGTAATTCCATACACTCAGTATTTTATATTCAAACAAAAATTATGATAAAAACATAATTAGGCAATTAAACACATAATTAAAATGTTGATCAACTTAAAAAATATTAAAAATTTTTAAATTACATATGATAGCAATTAATTCGGAATCAAACCATGGTATCAATACGTAAGAAAATTAAATAATAATAGACATTGAAAAATAAAAGACTTTGAGTAATAAGTCTTATTAACCTCTTAACTGCCAAGGAAAACTTAGCAGATTAGCTCCCCAGTGCCACTGTTTTTACACAGGCGATGGCAGTTATGGGGTGTATTGGTGGAAAAGAAGAGGCTCGCTTGAAATAGAAGTAACATCATCACAATGGATATTTTAAACAATGTCAAGGACATTCTATTGCATTCCAAAGCCATGGCTCTAGCTTTACTAATAGCAGAGTATTGCAGAAAAGCGTATTTTCGTAAGCCGTATATATACGCCCGGGGCAGTTAACGCATCGGCTAAGCGTGGCGTATATATACGCCCGCGGCAGGCAAAGGGTTAATTAATTTGTTTTTATGTGTTGATTTGATTTTCTTATGTATTGATACCATGGTTTGATTCTGAATTAATTACTTTCATATGTAATTTTAAAATTTTTAATATTTTTTAAGTTTACTTTTTAATTTATAAGTATCGTTGAAATAATTCTAAATATTTTAAAATCAAACTAAATTTATAACAAAAATATAAATAATTAATTGAATGCACTTAATTCAATCCCTTAGCCATTTTTTTATGTTTCGTATTATTATTATTATTATTAATTTTAAATGTTATAATAATTGTTAATTTATATATGAGCGGAATAAATAAAAGGTGAAAACCAAAATATTAAATAATTTATTTTTTATACAATATTCCTGCATTTTTTATTGAATTCTTTAAATTATAATTTTTTTAATTAAAATTTATTAATTAATATATTAATAAAAAATAATATAATTTCTTTATTTATTTAAACTATTTCATATTAAGTATTTATTTTATTAAATTTTAAAAATATTATTTATTTTTATATAATATTTTAATTTATATTAAATATATATGTATATTAAATATATATATGCATAGAAGGAATAAAGTTTTTATAATTACATAAAGTGTTTAATTAATTAATAAATTTTAATTACTAAAATAATAATCCAAAGAATTAAATAAAACATACAGAAACATTATATAAAATAATATTTAAAATTAATAAAATTATTGTTTAAATAATAAATTAAGAAATTATATTTATTTTTTAATTCATATTATGTATTTAATATAGTACAAAATTTTTCTGTATTTTTAATTATTATTTAAAAATACAAAAAATTATTTACAAAATATGTCCATTAAAATTTAAAATGCAGATGTATTATATAATATTTTTATATACTATATGATAGAAAGAATAAATATTTTTTTATTAAAATAAATATTACAAAGATCCGTCACTTGAAATATAATAAAAACATTCAAACTCCTAAAATGATTATTAAAATACATATTAGATTAATGTCTTAAATTTGAAAATAATTCATAAAGAATAATTTTATAAATATACATACAGTTGTCTTATTTTTACATGTAATATTTTGAATCCAATTTGATGGTGTTTATTATAAAATTTAATGTTGTTAGGGGGGGGGGGGTAGTGTTTTGATAAAATTGTAGAGCATTTTTATCCTCATAAAAGTAATACTATACCTTGTCAAATATTTTTGTTACTTAAGGGACTTAATAAATTATTTTAACTGTATAAATATCTCGAAAAGTAAGTAATTTTTGAAATTATATGTTAATGAAAGAAAAAATATAGAACAATGTTACTGATTAACCTGAATAAATCTAATTATACTGATAATTTTTGAAATTATATGATAATGATAGAAAAAAAAGGACAATATTATTTTTCTATAGAGAAGTTGAATTTCTAATAAATTCTCATTGAAAGAAGTTCTTTGAAAAGCTGAAGGCTTAATTTTGATAGTGTAAATAGTTATTTTGGATAATATGCATATTTATTTTGGCGAAAAGATAGTTTTGATATTTTAATCAAGCTCTCTTAAGTTCTATTATCAACATAAAGAAGTTGAATTGTGAAAAAATAACTTTTTTGTTTTAAAAGAACCAATTAAGAATTTTCTTACCAGAAGAAATCTTGCATCCTAACTTTCTATAATCCATAGTATTTAGATTTAGTACGATTTTGATAAATCCTTGTGTACATAAATCGTTTGGCTCAATTTGAAAAAATGTAATATCGTCAAAATGAGGCATTGAAGCCAACATCAAAATGACATTTTAACAATTGTTGTGATTTCCAATTTTTGCTTCAAGTGTTGCACAACCTAAATTTTATCACCATGCATAATGTCCAGTTACCAAATACTGATCACTCTCAAACTTAACTTTGCAATCATGCACTATTTTAAATTTCAAATGTTTCATTGTAATTATTAGTTTCATGTTATATTAAAATGTTAATATTTAGAAACTACAGAGGATATTAACACATTTTTTAGAACAATTTCGATAAGGAATTAAAAAAATTAAGTGATTTTGAATAAAAATTTTTGGTAGTAGCATATTATATAAAATGAGAAATATTGTCTGCTTCTCTTAAATTTCTTCTTATTTCAAAATATTGCATTAAATCAAAATATGCAATAATAATATATATTAAAAATATTTCTTCTTATTTGTAAATAAGTTGTGGATTGAAGGATATGTTTTTGTGCTTTCCGAAGAGAAATATTATTCCAGAATTCAAATACATTGTGAAATGCATGGTATTAAAGTTTCTAAGGGCAAAATAAGCATTAGTTATTAATCGGACAGGTAAAAACCATCAATCATTTCTACATGGAAAGAAGACTCCAAACAAATATCAGAAAAAGATAACGTACTTAAAATGTTTCTAAAGTGAAATAGTTGGTAACAAGAGAAAATCTTCCAACACAGAAATCAACTGACAAGTTCTTAGATACTTCTGTAGCAACAATAAATAAAATATTAAATCAAGATTTACAACTCTAAAATGCCAAAAAACCTTAATGGACTGGAGAAGTGTAGAAAAAAATGTTAAAGGAACTGTTTTCTCAAAATAAATCTTGAAATGAACTTCAGCGCCATCTAGCACAGTTGTTTTGGGGCAGTCGCTCTTACAGAGACTGGAGTAACTGATTTGTGAGTTTTAACTTATTAGCCATAGCAATGCACCTTTTTTATGAAGAAAAGATAGCTCCTAACTCAATAGGAGTGTAAAAGGGTTATGAACTTGAGATCACTCAACTGCTTAGGGGTAAGGTGATCATAAACCCTCCTCCCCTGCCTGTTTCACATAAATTTTCTCCACATGCGTGATCAGTTTGTTTTGAAGGCTGCTTGTCCTCTTTTGAGGGTCCACAATTGCCTCAGGGTATTTCTTCCTGGATCTATATGTCAATAACTCACATGACTGGGAAAAAGGGCTAGTACAAACACTTGTGAAATCTCACATGGGAAATTTCCGTTTCTGATGTAATCAAGCATTCAGGGAGAATAAGCTGCTCGGAGATTCTGAGAAGAAATAATTATTTTATTTACTTTTATGGTTCAGCTTTCTGCGTAGTAAAAATAATATGCAGGTATACAACAAAAAATTGAGCAATTTTGCTATTATTATTATTATTATTCATTGAATGTTAAAAAATAATTATAAATATTTAAATTAAATTAAAAACAAAAAATACATTCAAAATATATTTATTGATTTATTTTTCTGAATTTAATTTCAATTGAACTTGCTTTAAATGGGGTGAGGGCTTTGTGAAAAAACAAAACAGTTATGTTACTTTCCAAGTACTTTACTTTTATGATTGACAAAAAGTTGAATTTCTTATCTGTTTCAATAGGGAAGAAATGTAAATTATTTATTAGTTTTTCAATAACTTTTTTTTTCTTTATAATATGGCTTTGACTTATGGTTTCTATCAATGATTTTTGTAAGAATGGAAATGCTACCTGCATAAATTAAAACTATCTTATTTGGATTAATCAAGTTTATCGACGTTGTTTCTCAATATATTTTGAAATAAATTACAGTTTTTAAAAGCAGTACAAATTAATACATAAACGTTAGGAATTGTACCTTTGCTCACATTCAGGAAATGGAAAGGGAGTTCTGGCATCAACTTTACACTCATTTTTTTCTAATTTTTGAAAATTGTTTGTACTATTAGTCTTAATTCAATATTTGAGTTACATACATTTTGTAAAAAGTAGTTTCGCATCCAAGCAATTTATTTTTGAAATGATTTTGTCATATATTTTTTTTTTGACATAAAATATATATTTTAGACAGCCAGAAAATGAAAATGTTTCATACCATATATTTAGTATTTTTGTTGCTTTACTAACCAAGATAGCTAGTTAGAAATAATAATTTCAAAAATTTCTAGTGCGTATGTTTTAGACCAAAATTTATTATAAAATTATTAAAAAGAAATCATTTATTAATTTAAATTTCTAAAAAACAAAGAAAATCTAATTATGTACATATTTATATAAATATTAATTGTAACCATGTCTTCTTTTGTTTGTATATTACTATATAAAAAACGCAAAATATTTGGGTCGCCAAATTTTTATGAAATGCATTGTGCCTTCATGCTGCATACCATACAGTGTACATATAAAGATTAAATTGCCGTCACTCATTATTTAATTGCAATTTCATTATGTCCGCTCTTTCTTTGACCGTAATGCATAATGTATATAAAGTATGAAGATGTAAGTTTTTCACTCCGGTAGACAGCACCCTCTTCATTGTAATTCGGCAGTTTTACTGAAAAAGGCCTTGTAACGAGTCAAGGCAAAGATCTGATTAGCGCATGCGCGCCAACATCTGCCGCCTTCCTCTTCCCCTCCCGATTATGTTTTTATTTTACTTTTATTTTTATTATTAAGAGTGGTTCTCAGAGAGACAGAGCACACTGGAGGTGTGTTTGTGGCGGTTTATATTAAAATTATGTATATATTAAAATTTGTTCTCATCAATAAATTGAAATAATTTAAATTAAAATTGTCATCATTTGCCTTGCTTCTACGCTACGCTACAGCTTTAAATGATGGCAGTGGTTGCAATCGAACTTTTCCAGAGAATTCTGAAAAATTGATGAGTGAATCTGTCCACGTGAAAACTGAAACTAAGAAGTCTTGTCACCCAGACAACAGAAGTAAAAATGTTAGCAACCTTCTAATGATATTTATCGAATTAGAATTTTTGGTTTCGATTCCAACCCTTGGAATCAGAAGATATAGCTTCCCGCTATCTTGGAGTGGAAAAGTGTTTCTAGTTGAATTCCTACCTGTGGAATAGAAAGAAGGCAGTTAAATCCAACCCTTGGATAAAAAAGAAGCATCCTACTTGCAGTTTCAATTCCATCCATAACCTCCTGCTATTTTTGTCAAAAGAGTGTTTCAAGTATTGTTGATTCCAATCCATGGAATGGAAATATTCTGTTTTGATTCCAACCCTTGGAATAAAAAGAAATTGGCATCCTGTTTCCTGTTGATTCCAAGTGAAATTCAGTATCCAGAATAGGAGAAATATTAGAATATTTCTCTACTTTTGTTTTAGAAATATACTATGGAATTAGTATTCCGTTTCGGAATCTTCGAACTGTGTATCTCCAAATACCTGTGTTCTTAGAATCAAGAAAGTGGTGATAATCAAAAAGTTTTGTGAGTGAGTGATTATTTTTGGTGAAATCTCAAAGATATAAATAAAAGAAAATAGTTGAATAGTGCAAGAAGAAAAATTCGCGAGTGATATTAATGAATGTGAGATTTCGAAATCGAATATTTCGATTCTATAAAATCGAAGAGCAGTGAAAAATTATATATATAAATATTTTATAAATATCAAAGAAATCTGTTGAAAGTTAAATTGTGATTTCAAAATACCGAAGAAAGTGTGTGTTTGTTTTTTTTAGCGTGAAGTTCATTTTGAATCATTTCATAGTTATTCATTCTTATAATTTTTTAATAATTTATTCTTATAATTTCATTTATGTTTGTTGTATGAGTAGTGTTATTATAATTTAAAATTGAATTAATTTACACATATTGACTGAAATTTCTTGCACATTTGCAGAAATATTTGATAAGAATTAATTGCAGTAATATTTGATAAGAATTAATTTATAGTATTGGGTACCCTATCCATTTACAGTTTTGATTTACGTCGTATAAGTGAAAATTCTATTCTAAAAGTATTTTCGTATTTGAATAGAAGGGAAATGGCCAACATCCCCATAAAGATCTTCACGGACTGATCCATAGATATGATATCAAAGAAGATATTAGTCTGTATTTAATTCTTTTTGAATGCCAGGCACGTCGTGCTGAAATACCTAAAGTGTTGTGGGTTTCATATTTTTTAGGCTTATTGTCGTATGAAATTACACAAATAATTGCACGTGAACCAGAAGAAGCACAGAATTATGATTATGTTAAAGAAGTTTTAGTTAAAAGATTTAAATTGACCCCAGAGAAGTTCAGACAACTGTTCGTGAAACATCAAAAGGAAAATGATGTTACTTGGATAGATTATTATCATGAACTTAGAAATTATTTTTTTGGATGGATCACACAATGGCCTTAAAGTTGAAACTTTTGTAAAGTTAATTGACTTAATCTTAACAGATCAGATTAAAAAGAGAGCTCCACAAGAATTTAAAGAATTCTGTTTGGATGAATGGGGTAGTATTAACAATCCACCTCATTTGTCAGAGAAATTAGAAGAATTTAAAGACATTAAGAAAACAGTTAAACCCAAAACTAATTATAATATAATGAAAAAATAAAACCATTCAATATCTAAATCGAAGATCATATAGCCCACCTCTCAGGCTTGCGAAACATGATAATAATCATAGAAATGAAAAATTTAAAACAGAGAAGAGAGATTTTATAGATGGATTGAAAGAAGACCACTGAAATGTTTTGAATGTGATTCTGCTGATCATTTGAGACCACAATGCCTTTAATTAAAAGACAATCACATAATTCTGTAAATAAAGTAGGAGAAGATGTTGTTTAAGATTTACTCAAACCTTATACAATTGCTAGAAAAGTAAATGGAATTAAATGTGAAATTTTGAGAGATATTGTCTGTAAGAAGAATTTTCTGCTGAATTATATAACTGGAGAACATGTGTGGGAACCCTTAGATTTGACTCTTACTTGTTTACCAATTGCACAAATTGTGTTGGAATGTGAATTAGGAAATGAAATTACGAAGGCTGCCATTATTGCAAATGAATCAGATCGTGGTAGGTATCTATTAGGAAACCGTACAGCCTCATTAATACAAAGGAAAATGAGAATTTAACTGATCAGATAGATAGTGTGCAGACTAAGAATCAGAAACATTTTGAAGACAAACTGAAGATAAATGCTAGCAAGCCAGTAGAGGGTCCGAAAAGAAATTCCAATGAAAAAGTAGTGGATAAAAAAGAATTAACTGTTTTACCAGAACAACACTCTGATGATCCCTTAGTTTCCTTACTTGAGATTAATAAAGAAAAATTCAAAGAATGTCAAAGAACAAGTGAAGATCTTAAATCCTTGTTTGAACAAGCTCAAAAGGTCCAGTCAAGAGAAGTTAACAAAACAAATTATATTATAAAAAATGAATTTTTACTTAAAAGAAAAGTAGATAAATTAGTACAAGAAGACTTTTTATTAGTCGTTCCAAAAGAGTTCAGAGAAAAACTCAAAATGGCTTGTCATGAAGGTACATCTGCTCATCTTGGAGTTACCAAAACAAAAGATAGACTAGCTTGAAATATTTACTGGCCAAACTGTTTCAAAGAATTAGAAGAATTTGTTAAATCTTTTGATCCTTGTCAAAGAGCTGGAAAAGCTGGAGAGAAAAAGAAAGCTCCCTTGATAGTAGTACCAATTATATCTGAGGTTTTTAGAAAGATAAATATAGCTGCCGTAGGTCCTTTACTAGTCAAACCTGGAAAAAAATATATTCTTACTGCTATGTGTCTTGCATCCAATTATCCAGATGCTGTTGCCTTAGAAGATATCTCATCTACATCAATTGTTGATGCATTACTTCAAATGTTTAGCCGAATGGTGTTTCCAAAAGACACCCAACATGATCAAGGAACTTCGTTTATGAATGCTCTAACTACATAATTTCTAGAGAGGTTTGGAATAAAAATAATACATAGTTCACTGTATCATTCACAAAGTAATCCAATTGAACGATTTCATAGAACTATAAAACAAATACTTACGAGTATTATGTTTAGAATCCTCCCCAGATTGGGAACCACATATTCATGCAGCTTTGTTTGCTTTACGAACTATAACTCATGAGTCAACCGGATTTAGCCCTGCAGAATTAGTTTATGGAAAAAACTTAAGAACACCAATCACCTTACTCTATGAACATTGGTTACAGCCTGAAGAAGAGCAAAATTCTGTTGTTGAATATGTTTTAAATCTTATTAATAGATTACAACTCTGTCAAAGCTTAGCCGTAGAAAAAATGGAAGAGTGTCAAGAAATGCGAAAAACTTACTATGATAGGAATAGTATTAAAAGAGAATTTTAAGAAGGAAGCCAAGTCCTTGTGTTGGCATCTTCGCCTGTAAATAAATTAGCTGTTCAATGGCATGGCCCAGGAACAATTGAATCAAAAATCTCAGACACAAACTATATTGCTTTCTTACCTAATAAGAAAGAGAAATCACAAATTTATCATTTGAATGTATTAAAGCCCTATTACAGTAGGTCTAATGTTATAAATCTTGTGTTGAATTAGAAGAGATGAAAGATCTTCCAGATCTAGAAATAGAATTTCCTATTATTGAAAACAATCCAAATGTTTTTAATTGTTCTGAGTTAATTCAAAATAATAATTTAGAAGAGAGATTAAATGAAGAACAGATTCGAAATTTAAGTGAACTGCTTTGTAAATATTTTGACATAATTTCTAATGAACCTGGATTAACAAATATTGTAGAGCACGATATTGAACTAATTTCAAATTAGCCAGTACTTGCTAGACCATATAGAATGTCACCTAGACAAAATGAAATTTTAAAAACGGAAATAAATAAAATGTTAGCTAATAAAATTATTGAAGCAGGAATGTCAGATTACACGTCACCTATGATATTAGTAGAAGTTCCAGGCAGAGAACCAAGATCTTGCATTGATTACAGAAAATTAAATGAAATTACAAAATCGGAATATTTCCCGCTTCCCAATATTGAGGAAAGGGTTGAAATTGTTTCAAGTGTTAAATTAATTACCATCATTGATTTAGCAAAAGGCTATTGGCAGATTCCCCTTAGTCAGAAAGTTCAACAATTAGCGACTTTTGTAACAAATTTTGGTTGCTACAGAACGCTTAGAATGCCATTTGGTTTAAAGAATGCACCATATTTTTTCTGTAAAATGATAACAGAATTGTTACAAAGAACAGGATCCTTTGCGATTCCATATTTAGATGCTATTGCCATCTTTTCAAATACTTGAGAATCACACTTAAAACATTTAGAGGAGGTTTTTTGGCGAACTGAAAGAACAGAATTAAAGATCAAACCTTCTAAATATGTTTTTGCTCAGAAATATGTTAAATAGACCATATGGTTGGCCAAGGTAAAAGAACTCCATCAGAATTAAAAATTGATGGAATAAAAAAATTTTCCAGTTTCGAAAACTAAAACTGAAACTGCTTTTCTAGGTTTGTCAGGTTATTATCGAAGATATATTCCTAATATTCGATTATTGCAGCTCCCTTGACAGATAAATTAAAAGGAAAGTCGAGGAAAGAAACTATTGTGTGGTCAGAGGAGTGAGAAACGGCTTTTAAAGAACTGAAAAATAAACTAAGTAATAAACCAGTGTTATACAGTCCTGACTATGAAAAGAATTTATATTGCAAACTGATGCATCAAATGAAGGAATAGGTGTAGTATTTTCTCAATTGGATGAAGAAAGAAAAGAACATCCTATCTTATACTTTAGTAGGAAATTTACAGAAAAGAAATATTGTACCATGGAGAAGGAATGTGCTGTAATCGTCTGGGCAGTAAAAAAGTTAGAATGCTACTTAGCCAAAAATTTAGAATTGAGACTGATCATAACCTATTAATATGGTTATTAATATGGGTTCCAATGCTAGTTCAAACCCTAGGTTAATGCATTGAGCATTGATATTGCAGTCCTTTAATTTTAAAATAATCCATCGTAAAGGAGTTTTACATAAGGATGCTGATGTCCTTAGTAGAATTTGTAAATAGAAAATTTTTCGTTATTATTATTATTTTAAAATATTTCTTTCCATTGACATCTCTAATTAACATTTCCAAAATAATTCTATTGTTAAAATATTATAATAAAATGGAAGGAATAAATGTTTTTTTTCCTGTTATGGTTAAGGTTATAATGTTTTTGTAATTAATCATTATATTTGTTTGGATACTGTTAGACTTTTACTCTTGTAAAAGTCCTCCCGGAGGAGGAAGGAATTGTAACGAGTCAATGCAAAGATCAGATTAGCGCATGCGCGCCAACATCTGCCGCCCTCCTTTTCCCCTCATATTATGTTTTTGTTTTACTTTTATTTTTATTATTAAGAGTAGTTATCAGAGAGACAGCACACTGGAGGTGTGTTTGTGGTTGTGTCCGCCAATTAATTATATAGTATTTGTTTTTAAAATTATGTATATATTAAAATTTGTTTTCATTAATAAATTGAAATAATATAAATTAAAACTGTCATCATTTGCCTTGCCTATATGCTACGCTACAGCCTATTTGTCTAGACGTTAACCGCAGGAAAAGGGCAAAAATTCACTTCCGTGATCAGCCAATCAGATGGTGAGGTACGCGGTGTATCTGATAATCATACTGAAGATGCGAAAGTGTTTGCATGAAGTTGTAGCACGTAGCAGTTGGCCTGCAATTGTTTTAGTTTATTCTCGAACTTTATGTAAACATTTTTATAAACATTACTATCTCCATCTCCAATCATTCGAAAATATTTAGAATGATTCATTGCTTTTCAAAAGTCTTTCAATTATTATTCGAAATTCAATTGCAGAAGAACTGCCTTCTTAATTTTTGAAGCACTGGCGTTCTTCAATTGGCATTTCTTTTGCATTTGCTTGAGTGCATTTTGAACAGTATTTATTTTTCTCACCAAGATCCATTTTTGTAAAATAACCAACAATAACAGACCAGAGCAAAAGAAAAAGAGAGGTGTACAATTGATTAAAATGTCAATGGTTTTTAGAATAAAGAGACAAAATTGTTGCAAATGACTTTAAATGTAACAAAGCTTTACCTACAAACAGCTGCGTTTTTTCACATTTATTACAACTTACAAATGAATAAAATTTTGATTTAAAACAGTATTCTGGATTTCATTATTTAATCGCATAAATTAGAAAAGTTAAGAATTTGGTTAACACATTTGCATGAGGATAAAACATATAAAGAATTGGAAAATATTTTCTTTGTAGTCTTAGATATGTTTTTGTGTAAAGTAACATTAGTGAGTCTTTGAATAAATTCTATAAGCATAAACACTGAAACATTTGTTTCAATGAAGGTAAAAAAGAAAAATTAACAAAATAAGAAATAGTCTTCGCATAATTCAGTATTTCTACCTCTTTGGGATCAAAGTTTTCTATTGTTTTGTATCAATCTAAATTCACAGACAAATTGCGAAATATTTGCATAGCTAGTAGCATCTTGATTTTTCTACTTCTTAGTAAACTGAAACAACTTATTTTCATATATAATATTATAATCAAATTTATGCACAATATTTTCTTCATTATATTTTGTATAGAAATAAGTAGCCTCATTAAATGATGCATTAAAACTTTGTGTATTTGTATTAAAAATTCTAATATAATTTTGTATGCGTTTCA
Organism: Latrodectus geometricus; assembly: GCA_026290005.1. Classification (NCBI taxonomy): domain Eukaryota; kingdom Metazoa; phylum Arthropoda; class Arachnida; order Araneae; family Theridiidae; genus Latrodectus; species Latrodectus geometricus. The sequence continues at coordinate 112,024 of JAPDSC010001654.1, forward strand.
TTTTAACAGTTTTTAATTGTATATGGTTTGAATATATTTAACATATTAAAAAAAGAAAAAAGGTTTTTTTTTGCCAGTAAAAATGTGTTTTGAAAGTAAGATTTTGATGTGATTAATCTGTTGAAACTGCTTTTGAATAAATAGTAATTCTGTTTAAAAATATGAGAATTTAAAATATGTTAGGTAGTTTAGTATTCATAACATTGAAAAACTTATATGCATTCTAATAAATTCATATAAAATATTTAATTTACTACAGTGAATTTTTTGCACTTATCACTCCTAATAAAGAAGAATAATTTACTCTATAAGAGCACTTAGCCCAACTGCCATCAACAATAGTTAAAAGAGGTACACCGTCTTTATCAACATCACCTCTTGCAATAGCCAATCTATTTTCCTCTGTTGCGGCCGATTCCATTTCTTTTAGAGCAGTTATCTCCCAAACAGAGCATATTTTCTCGTTTTCTTCATTGTACAGCTTAGAAGACATCGATTGAATGTTCATGACAGAAAAAAATTCTTCTAAATTGTAAAATCCATAACCGATACTCATAATTGCATTTACTGCATCAATATTTATATTTTGAGAAGAGATTTTTATATCTTCGGTCCACACAATCTTTGTAATGTTGCACATTCGGCATCTGAATTTTAATCCACTTTGCAATCCCTTTTTTCTTCAGAAATCACTTCCATTGTCGAAAAAGTGCTACCAAATTGGCCATGGTTATCTAAAGACTGCAACTGCTCAATAAAATATTTTAAATTAACTATTCTTCTACCTTCTAAATTGTAGTTTCTTTGCCTAATTCTACATCAAATGCGTGATCATCTAATTTTAAAAGTCTTTTTTGCCTGGAAGTAACAAAAGAAATTAAAATATTATCTAAGTGAGGAATAATTCATTAAAATATTTGAAATGAATATTTCACATGCATTTTCGTTTATTTATATTTTTAAAAATCATCAATTCTTTATATTTCTTTAATTCTTATAAATGTGGATGTTTTCTGTGCAATAAAAATTTTTCGATCTTCTCAATTACAATTTAATTCACTAAATGATAATTTCAGTAAAACTTTGCCGTACATTTAAATTTTACCCTTTGTTTTTTTTCCTTCTAATTGAAGTATGTAAACGTTTGGAGAGCTTATTTCTTGGGTGTCTGTAACTCATTTTTAGAAACTATATCAAGAAAGAGCAGATTCAATTGTCTTCAGCAAAAGATGAGACACCATGAGAAAGTATATCCTTGTAAAAGAGTCTGAGTTTTCCAGAATGTGACTCTGGGACAGCTGTGATACCAGGGGTATCTTCCTCCTTTTGAGCGCTTTACTTCCTTCGGATCATGTTTCCTTTCGGGCAGTTGTGGGGGAAATACAGGTTTGTGTCACAAAGTCATGAATATCGAAAGTAAATAAAGGACAAAATTTTAATGAAAAATTAGTTAGTTGATTCTTTTTGTTGGGGAAGCAAGATGCAAGTTTGTCTTCGTTTCAGCAGAATATTTTTCATATTTAGATGATTTTTTAATTAAAAGAATTTTTTTTGTCAATTTATCATTGGAAATCATAGCACAGTTGGATGATTCTGAAAAATTTACAAATTATGCCAATTTATATGATGAATTTGAATAAATGATTCTTTTCTTGATGACTATACAAGTATTAATTCATGAAAGGCATTTAATTGTGCATAGTTACAAGCTCATTTTTTAAAAGCAGATATGCTTTGTAAATACTCAATTAACCATGGAAATTTAAAATTAAATTGAAATAATAACAGACTGGTATTGATAAATTAGAATTACAATTTTTTAGAATTTTTCTTCTAATTTGGCTGATTAATATAAGACTAATGATCATTTAAACAATTAATTGAAACTCTTGTTTTGTGAAAGATAATGTAAAGGGGCAGATTTGATAAAATGTTTGGAAAGTAAATTGATCAAAAATGACTAGAATATTGTTAAATATATATATATATATATATATATATATATATATATATATATATTTTTATTTATAAAAATAGGATAAATCTTGAGCAAAAGTATAGTAGAACAGGAAAACTGCAAAAAATACTTGAATTTTCAGAAGTCATTTTTAAAGTTTAATTTTAAAAAATAAACTTCCCAAAAAGCTAGCGATGTCATTATTGTGAATTCGTTGGAAGTGCGATATTTAAACAATATATTCTTACAACGAAGAAACAAGGGAGGATCAAACTTTACAAATGTATTGAATGTAATGCATACAAAATATTCAATTTTCAGTACATTAAAACTGCAGTGACTCACTGAATACATTTTTGTATATACTAGAATATACTTTGTACTTATAAATAAAGATTAAATTTTAGTGTATTGATGTCATTCTTGAATTTTTAAAAGTGATATTTGCAATAGTTGGGAAGAATCTTCTATAACGCGTTTGTTCAAGTGTTTCATAATTTCGCACTTTCCGATATTAATAATCAATTAAAGGGACATGCTTCCTAAAATTTTGAATTGTGTAAGGCTAATGAATATATTTATTACTGTACCAAATAACATCGAAACCATCAGGTATTCCGATTTGGAAAGAAAGCTTTTACTTACCAAGCACTCTTTATCTGCCTTATATCTGAAATAACCTCAAAATCAGAAGAAAGTATGCATGAAGATAAACTTTATTATCTATTTACATCTATCTATCCATATATATATGCATATAATTATTTATTTTTCTTAACAAATAATTTCAAAATTATTTTCTGAATTTGTCATGGTGAAATCTTCTTTGACTCTCTCTTTTTGTAAAGGGGGGGAAATGTTCCCTCTCGCATACAAAGATCCTTTCCTTTACAGGAAGACTCCAGAATCAAAAGGTTAACGTTGAAAATTGAAAACGCATTTATTGATCATGAGCGATCACATACACACTTTAGTTTCTGGAATTGCGAAAAACCCAATTTTGAAACTTCTTGGCAGAGGAGCTTGTTTACTCTAGTAAGAAAGCGATTGGATTGGTTCTGAAACAACAAAGTATTTATCTGCCATGTGGGCATTGCTAATTTTTAAGAAAAATTATAAGATTTATTTATTGAAATTTTTAAAAAATCTATCATAAGTGAAACTTATTTTTTTAGCTATTTATAAATATATTTACTAAGAACATTTGTTGCTTAGAATTTCTAATTTCTTTATATTTCTTTAGCAATTATTGTTTTAAGCATATCTTCAAAGTATTGAGACAGTTTAAAAATAGGTGAAACAATTTTAAAAATATATTTCCAACAAAATGTCACTCTTATTCTTGAGCAATAGAAACTTAAAAAAAGTGAAAGTCTAGTCATAATAGAACTTGTGAAATATGCATTTAAATTTCTCCATAGACTTAACATTACAGATCTGTTGTCCTCGAAGACGATAACATATTAAGCAGAGTCACATGCACAGTTGATGTTTTAAGGTAACGCAATAAGAAGATCAGATATTTATAGTAAAAGTCTTTATTGCTTCTATTGATTAAGCAAAAATACTCGACTTGAGTAATAACGAAAAATAACTTTTAAAAACATATAGTAAAATAATTACGGTTCATCTGATCTCGTATGCGGATCTTATATACTAAGCAAACACGACGGAAAAATAAAAAAAGCAAGATTCAGACTAGCAAGCCCGATGCATTCCTTATATAACACTGTCAGCTCGAAAAACTAAAACTCCGTTTTCGTTCAGTTTCACGTGACATAATTATGTCTGATTTCACAGTCTTTATTTTTGTGTTGCCAGATCACGCATACGGATAATATTCGAACCCATCTGAGATCATGGAATGGAGATTAGAAAAAACCTTAGGACTTTACAGATGATTTTTCAAATCGTATATCTTTTAATAAATTATCCAACAAGCGGCCCCCTTTTTATAATCTCCGCACCACGATCTCTTACAATTAAAAATACCAAAAAGTTGCATATACAAATGACAAACAAAATACATTTAGTAACACTACATCTTATATTGTTTACATAACAATAAAAATAATTGAATGTATTGACAAATCCAGTCAGTTTATAAGGAAAAATATTTCTACAAAATTCCGACAATTTTTCTTTAACCACTGGTTTCGTAAAATAATCAGCCAAGTTCTTTTTAGTGTTAACATAAAGGATTTGAAACACATTGTCATGTACCAAATTTCTTAAGAAATGATAACGCACATCAATATGTTTCGTTCTGTAATTTTCAACAGGTGAATTTGAGAAACTGATAGCTGCTTGATTATCATAAAACATTACATTTTCATTTACCTTTAATTTTAAACTTTCATTCTTTAATATATTTTGAAACCATGTGAATTCCTTTGCAGCTTCAGTTAAGGCAACGTATTCGGCTTCCATCGTAGATAAACTCACATACTTTTGTTTAAAGGTCCGCCATGAGATAGGGGTTTCGTCTATCAATATTATAAACCCTCCCATTGATATCCTATCATCTCTGTTCGTCGCAAAGTCTGCATTTGAATTACATCTTAAATTTAAAGAACTAATTTTTGAAAGATCCAACATGTAATTTTGTGTATATTTTAAGTAACCCAATAATCTCAATAAAGAATTCCAGTGTTTTACACCTGGGTTGGATTGAAATTGAGACAAGATATTTACTGCGTACATGATATCAGGTCTAGTTTTTTAAGCAATAAATACTAACGAACCTATCAAATTTCGGTACGGAAAATCTATATATTCTTCGCTAGCTTTAGGCGAATCACTCCTAGAAAGAATTTGACCTTTTGCAATGGGCAGGGAACTTATCGGAAATTTGTATTTTTCATAAGTCTTGCACACTCTTTCAATATAAGACTTTTGATGTATAAATAAACTATTTCCATGTTCCTCAAATTCTATTCCTAAGAGTTTCTGAGTTTTACCTAAAATTTAAGATCAAATTTATCCCGCAGTAAATTCAATACAGAATCAATATAATGAGCTTCTTGTCCAAAAACAATGATATCATCTACATAAACTAAAAGAATTACATTATCTTTATAAGTATATACACAATTACACCAATCTAGCTTCTGAAATTTTAATTTGGTTAAGATGTGTTCCAGTTCTAAGAACCATTGTCTGCCACTTTGGTGGAGGCCATAAATTGCCTTTCTTAACAAACAAACTTTATTTGGTTCTGTTTCATAACCTGTTGGCTGCTTCATGTATACAATAGTATCTAAATTAGCGTACAAATAAGCATTATTTATATCTAGATGTACATGAGACCATTTAAACAAACATACAAAAATACAGAAAAATAATCTCACAATCGAAAAATTTACCACAGGACTAAATACTTCATCATACGACTCTCCTTTTAATTGAGTTTTCCCCTGTGCAACTAACCTTGCTTTGAATCTAATTGGTTTGCTATTTGCATCTCGTTTGATTGTATATACCCAACGATTTCCCACAGCTTTCCTGTTTTTAGGAAGATCAACTAAATCCCAAACTTTGCGTTCCCTCATTACATTTATTTCACTGTCCATTGCATTGCACCATTTGGATGCATCTTGTGATTTAATTGCTTGTTTATAACAAGTAGGGATTTTTATTTCAACGGAATTAGCTTCTTCCTGACTTTCATCCGAATTGGGCCGTACTTGGGATTCGTTAGTTTGATCATTAAAATTGAACAAATTTTTATCAAATGAAATTTTATGCTCTTCACAATACCGTTTAATTTCATCAAATGATCTTAAACGAGTTGCTTCTCCTTCAATACCGTAATATATATTTCCACCTGTTGCCTCGCGTCCTATTTTTCGAATCCACTTAATATCCGATCATGGTATTGCACTACTAGGTTTGGCACGAGATATTGGGGGAGATTCAGTACTTCTCTCTTGAATAAGGTGACCAGACAAAGAGTCTATAACAGTGTCAAAATCGTCCTCATTATCAGAATAGTCTATGTGAGCAAAATTAAATTTTGAATATCACTTAGTATCTTGAACTGTCTTGCTTCCTTTAGCACCTTCATCGAATCTTACATTGATAGTTTCAATTAATTTATTTTCTTCTATTAACCAAATACGATATCCTTTAGTATGCATAGCATAACCCATCATAATTCCCAATTTCGCCCGCATATCAAGTTTCTTTCGAAGTTGCTTTGGTACACCAACATACGCTAAACAACCAAAAGGCTTAAGATGCGCTACTGATGGCTTTTTACCCGAATACTTCTCAAAAGGAGTTTTTCTACTGTCCTTGTGACAAACTCTATTCCAAGTATAAGTGAAGCATAACAATGCTTCACCCCAAAATTTTTGTGCAACACCACTTGAATTCAATAAGGTCTTAATCCCATCTAAAGCTGTTAAATTATACCTCTCTGAAACGCCATTCATTTCAGGTGAATATATATTCGTTTTCTCATGCCTAATACCTAGCTGTTCAAAAAAATCATTAAATTCTTTATTGCAGAATTCTAACCCCCTGTCTGTTCTCACAGAGACTACCTTTTTCCTAAGAAAACGTTCTGCGCGTTTCTGAAATCGTAAGAAAGTATGAAATACATCTGACTTTTTCTTCATCGGAAACACAGTAACTTTCCTTGAAAAATCATCAGTAATGGTTAGAAAATACTTATTACCACCTTGGCTCAAAGTTGGCATTGGCCCACAAAGATCATCCATATGTAATAGTTATAACGGGCGTTTTGATCTGACGGCCCCCCGTCTTTTTAAAAGAAATTCTCTTAGATTTGGCTAATTTACAGGGAATACAATGCTTATTATTAGCAGTTAAATTCGGGAGACCCCTTACACTTTCATTTTTACTAGTTTTCACAAGATATTCGTTATTAATATGACAATATCTTTCATGCCAAATTTTTAGAGAATCACTCTTTTTCTTATCAATTACATCATTTTCAGGACATACATTATTAGATTTTTTCTTACTAGTTACACTATTTACAGAATTTACATTTTTTGTCTTTGGGGTAAAATACTTTGAAGGCTTAAAGAAATATAAATTTTCATGACGTACAGCAAAGAACAACTTATTCCAGTCCTTATTATAAACATTAATTTTACCTTTGGTTCCAACAAAATTTGCACCTTTCTGTTCTAATCTAGAAGCAGATAACAAATTCCTCCTTAACTTAGGATTATATAATACTTCAAAGTAATTTCATTAAAACAATCTTTGCTTTTAGCTAAAAACTTTATGGTACCAATACCTGCAACTGGACAGTCTTTATCTCCAATGGCAAGTGACATTTTCATATTAGTAACAGGCTTAATATCTAAAAATAAATTTATATCATTACAGAAATGAGCAGTTGCTGCTGTATCTATTACCCAAACTCCTTTATCAGAACATTTCTCAGATAAATTACAACTCGAGTTTGACAATTCATCTATTTCTATTAAACTACATTCTACCTCGTTAAACTTTAAATTTGTCTTAAACTCAGTGTTAAGATTTACATTTGAGAATTTAAGTTTAACATTCTTATTTTTACGATCAACCTTTAAGTGACCATATTCTTTACACAGAAAACAAGGACCTATTTTCTTAATACAACTTTTAACATCTTTATTTACTTTAGTAAACACCTTACCTTTCTGTTTTGGGTTGGTTTTATGACCAGTTGATATCCTAGGAACTGTATCCTCACTGTCAGACTTTGCACAAGATTTCTTATAACTTGATGCACTACTAATGAACACCGTTTCCGTTTTCTCCACATCTTGTTTCATAAGTTGAAGACGATTAGCCTCTAGTATCAATTCAGATCCTATTTTACTGGCGTTGAATTCTTCGTCCTTCCATCTGTATATTTGTTGAACAGTTGGTTGGAACTCTTGAGGGAGATAACGTATCATCTGAAACCCGATATATAGGTCTTCTACTTTATGACCCGCTTCATTTAATCTAGCAGTGGCTGTCTTTACTCTACATAGAAAGATACCGATATCCTCTCCTGGTTGATATTTAGTTCCGAAGAATTCATCTAGTAACTGGATAACCCTAGCTCTGGTCATGGGCTCAAAGTGATCCTTTAATATCTTCCAAGCTGTAGCACCATCAGTGGTTTCACGTATTAAATTTCTGAGCTCTGTGCTGACATTCGTATAAATAAGAGTATAAGCTCTGTCCTTCTGCATCTTAAAATCTTGCTTATCCTTATAAGTTGAGCTCTCTTCAGGCTCTGTTAGTTCACTTTTTACAATGAATTCCCAGCATCCATAATGCATTAGGATGATTTGTATATCAATCTTCCAAGTACTCCAATTACTTGGCGTAAGAACAGGAATAGCTGTATTTATATCCATATTACTTAAATTTTGAAGATACAAGTCTACAATAATCTTTTACATAGACAAGATTATCTGCTCACTGGAAATAGCATTAGAAAATTTCAAAAACTGCCTCAAGTGTCAAAACTGCATAGCTATCTTAAAACAAGGCATGTGACTGGGCCCATAACCCTGTTGATGTCCTCGAAGAAGATAACATATTAAGCAGAGTCACACGCACAGTAGATGTTTTAAGGTAACGCAATAAGAAGATCAGATATTTATGATAAAAGTCTTTATTGCTTCTATTATTCATGATTAAGCAAAAATACTCGACTTGAGTAATAACGAAAAATAACTTTTAAAAACATATAGTAAAATAAATACGGTTCATCTGATCTCGTATGCGGATCTTATATACTAAGCAAACGCGATGGAAAAATAAAAAAGCAAGATTCAGACTAGCAAGCCCGATGCATTCCTTATATAACACTGTCAGCTCGAAAAACTAAAACTCCGTTTTCGTTCATTATCACGTGACATAATTATGTCTGATTTCACAGTCTTTATTTTTGTGTTGCCAGATCACGCATACGGATAAGATTCGAACCCATCTGAGATCATGGAATGGAGATTAGAAAAAACCTTAGGACTTTACAGATGATTTTTCGAATCATATCTTTTAATAAATTATCCAACAGATCATTTTAATTATGGCATGGAATGAGTCTACTTAATATCAACTCATCATACTATCAGGAGATGGATTTACATCGTATATAATAAGAAATTTCACTTCTTTATCCGAAGGACTTTCAAAGAGTGAAACTTCATCAAGACAAAGCTATAAGTCGTACTTCAAAAACTACCACAGCATTCCTTGGTTGGTTGGGTTTTGTGGCGCAAGGTCCAAAAAGGACAAGCTGCGCCAAAAAATTAAGTTTTAAGAAGAACTTTTATTGGCAAAACCCATACACAACTTTAAAATTTTAAAAAACAAAAATAATTGTATATAAATATATTAAAATCTAAATGAGTAAAATTGTAAAGGTAGACTAAAACTCCTAAAATTTAAATAAAATAAAGAAATCCAATTGCCTTTAAATAGGCAA